>APFE031523537.1:0-14141 GCA_000404065.3 Pinus taeda | reverse complement strand
TATATATATATATATATAAAAAACATCATATAATATAATATAATGTTATATATGTTAGGGCATTTAAGAAATGTTATGTGCAATCATAAGTCATACATGATACATTATTACATTACATTGTCCAATGCCATTGCATAAACTAGAAGTCTATAAATTATACATGATGATGAAACATACTAACATCACATTTAGTCATGAATGATCACATAATGAAAGTAGTAATATCCAAAAACAACCTTGATAAACGAGGCTAATACATATATATTCAAAATTAGTCTTTATATATGAGGCTGCAATTACAATGTTACATCAACAAGTATCAAACTGTGGACAATGAACATACATAGAAATAAAACATGAGCTCAATCTAGTAAACAATAAAGGCCAATAGTCTTCATCCTCGTCATCATAATCCTCATCAAAAATAGAAGAAGAAGCATGCTCAATAGTGGATGGAGGAGTAGAAGAAGATGATGGGCCAATTCCACTTCTAGGTTCCCGGTCCTCAATATATATGGCAACAAGAGAGATCTCCAAATCAGGGGTTTCTAGATCCACATCCCATTCTTTAGAAGGACCACTGCTATATTTTGGACCCCTACTAGATGCAAGGCGAAGGTTGGAGTGCACATAAACAAGATCTTTGCCTTCTGTGAACCCAACTTCTTGTGCTTCATAGAATGAATAAAACCACAGGTGCTCCAATTCCTTTCTACCGATGAAGAGCTTGCTAGTTGTGAAGGAACGTGAATGGCAAGGTTTTGCAAATGTACACCATTTGCTCCATGAAAAATCCACCACCTAACTGGACTCATGGTGCTTCTCTTTTCCAAAGTTGATATATCTAAATAATCATCTAATCTTGCAGCAAAACTGGCAAATTCTTTTTTCACCTCCTTGTGTAGATGAACTGGACACATTCTCATAAGGGCTTTTTTCACCCCATTAGCCACCTCTCTATCCTTATGGGGTGTCTTCCTCTTTCCATTGCTTTGAGAAATAAGCTCTTCATCATAAAATATTGAGTTCAGGGCATGTGCTAAAGTGTGCAATGGAGTGTTGAAATTGTTCCACCTATCAACACTGATTTTCTTGACTAAATCAACAAAATGAGCATCAACAAATACAAGTTGAGGAGACTCCTGTGAGATGATTTCCATAGTTTTCTCATCTATGGTATCCATGCCATCATATACCTCTCCTAAAAAAGGTTGGTTTGTGTCAGTGGTCTGAAGAAGCTCAAATGCAGGGGGTGTGAACTTTAGCAAGAAATCTATCTTGCTCCACCACTCCTCATGACGACACAATCTACGCACCATATATCCCCACTTCAAATCTGCTTGTCTCCACTCAGCGCAAAGTTGACTCACCAACATAAAAACTAATGGTTGCTTAACCTCAACAAGGCGACCCAACATTAGGAAGTTTGAGGCATATCTTGTCTCAACAGATTTCAACAACTCCAATTTGGTGTACTCTTGAAATATTGCTTGAGATTGGTGGTGGTTGGTGATGAATTTAATGATCTCCCTTGCTTCCCCTGCGAGTTCCTTTATCCACAAAACTTTACTGTCAATCTCCTCTAAGATCAAATTCAGATTATGGACAATGAAGGGTGTCCAAAAATGTGGTCATACCTTCCCTCAATAATTAAACATGCAACTTTGCAAATTGGTGCATTATCCGTGATAACTTGCACCACCTTGTTAGGTCTTATTTATTCAATAGATTTTATTAAAATACCAACAATGAATTGTGCATCTTTTACCACTTTTGAACAATTTTCGGCCTTTAAAAACATTGCTCCTTTTGGTGAAGTGGCAATGGTATTTATCAATAGCCTACGCCTCGTATCTGTCCATCCATTTGAGACTATGCTAACCCTAGAGCTACTCTAGGAAGAACAAATCGGTGATAAGATATCCTCCACAAGCTCCTTCTCATTTATGAGAAGTTCAGTTTTGATTTTTTCATAATTGGGCCCCTTGTACCTTGCAGAAGATTTGTTAACTGCCCTTATCATATCTTGTCTGTAAGGAGACCAAACAACATTGAATGGGATACCACACGCAAAGATGCATGTAGCCACTCTCGAATCAACTTCTTCCTCTCCCCTATACATTCACCAATTTAGCAATTCTGCTCTCTTGAATCGAAGGAGACGCCCCTTTGGTATTTTTGGATGGTGGTAGTTTTTGCTGAGCTGCTTGCCTCTTCCTTGCTTCAACCACAATCCTTGGCTTAGTGTTTGGAGCTTGAGGAATAACATTAGCAAGCTCATCATGCCTTCTTTTAAGTCGTTCAACCTCATCTTGCTCTCTTTGATATGGCCTCCTCGCCATTTGGTCTGTTGTTTTTGGGCAACCTACAACCCCCTATCCTCCTTCATGCAAAAAATGCACCTTCACTCTTGGGTAGGGGCCCTTATACGAATTACTGCAAAGATTACATTGCCATTCCCATGAGCCACCACCTTCACATATTGAAATTTTTTGAACATGCCTCCAAAGAGGATAATACTCAACCCTCTTGTTGGGCTTGGGGGATGACCTTACACCTTGGTTGGAAACAATTGTTGCAAAAAAAATAAATAAAAACAAATATGTAAAGGAAAAAACGTTTTTAAGAAATTGAATGCTTCTTACCGCAATTAGTTTGTTGTAGTTGAAGCTACTACAAAACGCCACAAAACAACAGAGAAAGATGGTTATAGCTATGCCAAAAACCAAGAATGTCGTAGCTGGAAACTCCCCAATCCGAATCGGCTTGTGTAATTTCTCTCGCTTGCTGTTGAAATCTCCTTTTCTCACTGCTGAAATTGCCTTAGTTGAAACCAATGCTCTCTTCCTCTTTTCCCCTTGCTAAAATCGCCCCTTTCCAAGTGAAATAACTTGCCCAATTTGCGCGACAAGGGAATGAGGTGAAATTCTTTTTATAACTTGAGAGAAACCTCCAAAAACATCTAGAAATTAATTTAATCACAAAATATTAAAGTAAAAAGGTGAAAATAAAAACAAACTAAAAAAAGCAATCTTAAGTGGAAACACACTGTACGGTGGGCCAGATGGCCTTGAAATGTGTTTCCGGCCATTCGAGCATGTTTCCATCTTGGGAAACACACTCGTACAACTGGAAACACATTTCAAGGTTGTCTGGGATGCGTTTCCACGTTTTCAGGCCGAAATGGGCACGAAATGAGCCCTACCCCCACGTTTCTTGCAGCATAGCTCAAATGGTGTTGTGGCCCTGTCACCACAAAATCTAGCAGGCCTAGTGTAAAGCCCCACTAGGAAAATCTAGACCTTATGGCAACAACATATCAACCACCACTGTCACCTCAACAACCTTTCTCCAACTGTTTAGTGGTTAATTAAACCCAAAATGGAGGCTTCGCTTTAAAGATCACCTAAAGGTATTCAATAGAAGGATTTAATGTGATGCAAGGTCTAATGTTTGGGAAAAGGTACTGGTGGAAACTGCCAAGATAAGATTTACCAAGGTTCAAATATTCTTTCCTAAGACCTCTTAGATATATTAGCGAGTTGTTATAAGTTAGGGTTTTAGAGATATGCAATGATATGGAATGTAATGTCATATAATAGTTAGAAGAAAAAGGTCCTTAAGCATATATCAATAAAGGATTAAGGTTATCAATTAGGTAAGCAAGTTTTAGGTTAGTCAAGTGAGTTTTTATGGCACGCAAGTGAGTTTTTGTGGCTGAAGCATGCATAGAACAACAATAAAAGAGATAATGTCAACCCTAATTATAGGGTTTTAACATGCAAAATTAATTTTAGATTTTGTCTTTTTCAAGTTAGTAAATGCAATCCCTATTAAGAGGGAAATGACTCAAATAACACTTCAAATAAAATTTCTATTAAATACAATTTTAGGAAAAAACCTTAACTCTAGACACTTAGAAATTAGAGAGAAGATAGAGAATATTTATAAATAAGGGGTTGATCAACACCTACTACACTAGTGCCTTGATCTAATTGGGAAATGGAGTCTTTCAGGGTAGGCTTTATGAGGACGACCTTGATAAAGAGGGTGAGAGAGTAGGAAACTCTACTTAGAAGCCCTAGTGACTTCCTTTGATGGGAGATTTTAAATGGAGTCTTTTAGGGTAGACTTTATGAAGACGACCTTGATAAAGAGGGCGAAAGCTACTTAGAAACCCTATTGACTTCCTTAGATGGGAGATTTTACATTCAAGAGAGGCATATATCAAAGTTCTCTTGAAAGATTCAAGGGAAACAATTTTACATACCATGAAGAATCAAGATTTCAAGAAAAATATTGCAATTTTAACATGGCAAACATAGAAACCCTAATTCACATAAGATAACATGCAAAAATGGAAGATGATAAACAATAAACTTACAATAACTGCACCAAAATCTATTCAATCTATCCCAAAGAAGTCTCATCATGCAAAATTCATCCTCAAAAGATGATTCACTCCATAAAATTACATTGCAGCCAAGTAGAAAAGACAACAATAGCTGGTGCACATTTCCAAGAGAGTGAAGTGTGATGAATGATGATCCGATAAGTGAATGAGACTCCCCTTTATTTGTATGAGGGCAACCCAGTGTCATTTTATTAATTTTACAAGCAAAAGTTATTAAACAAGTTTACTTGGGCGTAAAATTAGGTCAAAGGTCACAAGGAGACCTTGAGATAGCTCTAATACATAAATAAATGCCAAAAATAACGCACACGTGTGGGAATAAATAATCTCCACTATGATGTCATCCTCAAAGAATGGTCAATAATGCATAAAGTGAGGCAATGGTCCAAACGTGCTCCTCACTCTAAGAAACCCTCAAAGTGCATGTGTACATCTCCAAAAGACACCTCCTCCACTATGATGTCAACCAAAAGGAGGCCTACATCACCCTTCCAAGCCATGTAGGAGTGGCGTGGCACCATCTAGGGAAAGCATTGGCATCAAGAAGGAATATGCTAGCCCTCCCAAGTCATCTCAGTGACAACCATCCCCATCAGGGCTTCAAAACAAGGCATCATCCATTAAACAGGGTCAAGACTAGCCTGGGGGCATCCTAGGTCCATCTAAGCGCACCATCAAATAGATCAACACCCAAGCTTTCAAGCTTAACGTTTCAACATCTTGAGGCACATCAAGAGGTGTAGAATCATGTAGAAGTTGTTGAAGGCATAATGCTCATCTTTGGAGGGGCAACATTAGGGCCACAAGGTCATTTCTGCTCTCAAAATGGGGCAAAGTACCCCATGGAAGGTGCTGGAAAGAAGTCAAGCTATCCCTCAAGGGATCTCTGCTACATGTGATACCATCTAAACAAAACCTCTCAAGATCAAGTGAGATCAATACCATTAGGGACATAAAACAATTAAAGCATCATAATGTACCATATTTAATGTTAGGGGCACATAGATACTTTTCACAAAACTCACCTTCAAATGTCTAACTAGCTCAAGACTTGTAAACAAGTTACCTCACTTATGTTAGGGATGATAGGTCAATAACCCTATTAGGTGTTTCCAACCCCCAAAGGGAGTGACGTGTCCAGGTAGACCCATCAATCCATAGATGTATGTGATAAAGTGGTCATGGAGTGGGAAAGACTTCATGAAGATGCCACAACCATGAGACCAACTAATGGGGTTCCAACATCTTGAGTGTAATGATGTAAGGAGGGAGCAATCATGGAGGCACGAGTGACCCCTTTCCTTGGCATGTTTTTTCCACCCCTTGGGTGCACCTTTTACTTTAATGATTTATCTTTCTTTGGTGCATAACTTAGGAGCCCAAGCTTGCTTTGTGATTTTCTAATACCCCTTTAATATGTAGTAGTTTATCACTCATCGAGGTTGGGACATTCATGAGTTCCTTTACTTTAGATGAAGCATTGATGTTTGAGGAATGGGGTCTAACATCCTGAGTGTAATGATGTAAGACGGGAGCAATCATGGAGGCATGAGTTACCCCTTTCCTCGACCTGCTTTTTTGACCCCTCTGGTGCGCTGTTTATTTTAATGATTTATCTTTATTTGGTGCATAGCTTAGGAGCCCAATCCTGCTTTGTGCGTTTCTAATACCCCTTTAATATGTTGCAAGTTCTCGCTCATCAGGGTTAGGACATTCATGAGGTCCTTTCCTTTAGATGAAGCATTAAATGCTTGAGGTTAGGAGCCCAAGCTTGCTTTGTGCTTTTCTAACACCGCTTTAATATGTAGTAGTTTCTCGCTCATCAGGGTTGGGACATTCATTAGTTTCTTTCCTTTAGATGAATCAATAATTGCTTGAGGAACTAGGTGATGACTAATGAGGAGGGTAGAGCTCATGTTAGGCTTTTGCTCACGTGCTTCAATAAGTCCCAACCATCTTTTGCATTTTACATTTTCTTTTCATTGTGGTTTTATATGTTTTTATCGTTCTTTTAGTTGCATTAATCACTGGGGCCAAGTTTTTGGGCCCTTACTCAAGGATGTGGATATAGGGTGCCAATCACAATGACCAATGATAATCAACTCAAATATTGGAGATGGATAATTAGGAGAGATGGAAAGTGGTAAGTATGGATTACCCTAACCATAAGGCCTTAAAGGAGGTCCCACTGGACTAGAGTTAAAGACTAACCTTCGAGGTGAAGTGTGAAAACAATGATACAATCATAATTGGTCAATCATCCAATTTTCCCCATGATTCATATTAATATGCCCATAACATTAAATAAAAGCACATGATTGTTGAAATGGTTAGAGTACTTGCTGGCAGATTACCCACCTTCCTTCAAGAAGAATGCTTAGATGGGTGAGACCATTGATTGGAGCAATAGGTGGAGAACTTTGACATAATGCTATATGAAGATCATCATAAGGGTGTTGGGTGGCTGGTTGCCAAATAAGGCGAAATTTTTTCTCCTATGGGTACCCCACTTTTGGTGGGTAACAAGCTCCAAGGGGCTTTAATCTAACATGACGATGATTATTGGAACAAAACCATACTAGAAAGGGTAGCCCTAACCCGTAACTGGGGCATCTCATATTACATCCACAAACTTGTTCATTAGTATGTGTGGTTTCCTTCATACACAAATCTATAGGGAACAAGGTGTTCAATTACATTCCCTTGTTTAAGACTTTCGCATTATCTGATATTTCTAAATTTTGCAAGCCATTGTGACAATTCATCTATTGATGTTATTTATCTATGCATCCTTATTGCCTTATGTAGTGTTGTGCTTGACATGAGTCATTTTTTGGTCTTGTTGGTTCTTTCCTTATCTTGGATTGTTGTTGTGACATTTGGACCAATGTCGAAAAGACTTGTTAAAATATTCATGGCCCAGACATTGAAAGGATAAGCTCTATCCATTTGAAGCCTAACATAATAGTAGTCTTGGTCAACATAGAACCTTGGTGCAAATTTATAGTACTTAATGAGGTACTTGTGTATTTTAATGGCATATTGGGTGACCACCACCATTAATTGTTGTGCCATGCTTAGAAACATCTTTCATTGAGTTTTATTATCCTCATCTTTGAATTTTCAGCGTAAAAATGTTGTGGACACTAGACACTGAGTCCTTGCTCTCAGGAGAAATGGTGTTGCGGCCTCGTGGCCTTGTGGGGCTTCCAATTTACCATGGTGAAGGCTACCAAAAAATGATCATATTGAAAAGTTTAGATGTAACGCATACCCTGGGCATCGTGTATTGCATCCACAAATTCCTTCATTAGGTAAGTGTGGTGACCTACATACATAAATCTATAGCAGGCAAGGTATCCGACCTGCACTCCCACCTTTAATACTTTCTAATTATTTGATAATTTTGATTTTTTTGTTTGTTCTGAATTTAGGCTTCTGTGATCCATATCTTGATTTTGAGACATCTTTCGGTAAAAATCACATTGCAGAAATTTTGTTGATGCGTTTCGAACCATTCAGTGTGGTTCATCGTTAGGACAAGATGAAGAATCAGATCTAGGCACCAAATTAAATAGAGAGGGCGTCCATAAGAGAAATTCAAATCTAAAGGTTAGATTCAAATGGCTAGTTTGACTCAAATAAAATAATATTTAAAAATAGGAGAATAATTCAATTAAAATATCCAAAAAATATAATAGTTAGAGGGCGTCAAGAGAAGAAAGTAAATTCTAATGGCTATATTGATTCAAATAAAAATAATTTTAAAAATAGTAAAATATTGGAAAATTCAATCAAAAACAAAAAAGAACAATAATTAGGGTCAAATTAAACCAAAGGAATAGGGGAGGGCAGTCCTAATTAAATGATAAATAAATTGATATTAAGGTCAAAATTGAAAGTCATAATTAATTATATTAAATTTTTTAAATAATTGATCAATTTTGTTGTCCTAATTATTCTAGATACTATAATTATTAAGGACGAAGAAATATAATATAGACAAGAATGAGAATCAAAAATTAAAAGATAGATCAATATTTGATATAGAGGGAAGGAAATGTGGATGAAGAAATAAAAATAATATAAATAAATCAAAGGATAATATCAAGAATTCGAATAAAGAAAGAAAAAATGCTAGAAAAGAAGGAAACCAACATAAAAACCAGGAAGGGAGGAAAAACATGAAAAAGGAAAAACCCTAAAAAAAGAGCCTAAGAAGAGATGGCAGGGATCCAACGACTACTAATCTTCCACCCATCATCTCTATTTAGATTACTAGGCCTCCTTTTGATCTCTAACGCTTCCCTAAACTTTTGGTGATGGAAAAGATCAATCCTTGCAATGACTTGTGCCTCAATCAATGCATATGTGGTGTTTTGTCTTCTCAGCATGTTTTGCTAACGCTGAGGAGCGGGTCCTCCCATGCTTGATGTCGGCTCCATACTCCTGAATCCTTTGATTTATTGAGTGGCTTGTCTCACCAATGTAGGGAGTCCCACATGCACTAAGGATAACATAAACACCTTTCATGTTCTTAGGGTCCACAAGGTCTTTTACCGACCTTAAGGAGCTACGAATGGTTCTTAGGGGCCTAAAGGTTGAGGGAACCTTATGCTTAGGATCTTTGCAATCTTATCGGTGGTCCCTTGGATGAATGGAAGATGCACCCCTGTATTCTGATCTTTAGGTTCAATTTTAACCTTAGGACCTTTACTAGCTTTAAGGAATGCATTAAGACACTGGTGCCTACTATATCCATTATTTCTGAAAACATTTGAGTCAAACTAGCCGTTTGAATCTAACTGTTAGATTTGACTTTCTCTTATGGATTGCTTCTCTATTTAATCTGGTGCCTAGATCTGATTCTTCATCTTGTCTTGACGATGAACCACACTGGATGGTTCGAAACGTGTTGACAAAATTTCTGCAATGTGATTTTTACCGAAAGATGTCTCAAAATTTTGAATTTTGTAGGCCATTTTGATTACCGAGTTGTTGATGTTCGTTATCTCCACATCCTTGTTGCCTCATGTGGTGTCATATTTGGTACAAAAGTTATTTTCTCTCTTCTTGGCACTTTCCTTATTCTAGATTTTTGTTGTGATGTTTGGACCAATGTTGAAAAAACCCATTAAATCTTCATGGCCCATACATTGAAAGGATAAGATCTATCCATGTAGAGGTGCACATTGTGTATTTGATTGAGTAGAAATTTTATGTGCAAATCTGCCTCTTCTGTGCTATTGAAGATAGGGGCCTTCATCACATCCATCATTGTGGAGTTCTGCAGTCCCTAAAACTTTGGCATCAACTCTATGTTCATTTCAGCTATTATTGTCCAAACTGTTCGCTGATAGACATTTAATTGCAACTTTGGAAACATCACATTGTTTGAGAAATTGTGGTCCATTAGTTTTCTGGTTCTAACCTACCCTTTTAAATCTCCAAATTGCATGAATCTATGGTCCATGACTTCATCCAATTTTCAAATTGGACTAACCTCTTTTTGTGCGTGGTGTCTATAAGAAGAGTGATATACTACTAGAAGGCCTTGCTAGATTTGTTGGAGGGCACTTTCATTATTACTGTGATTGTACATAAGCCAAAAAATGCCCAACAAGTGAACAATTGAAAACATACAAGTGGAATGAACCAAAAGTTACCAAGTCTTGATATTTCTAATGAAAGAGTATATAAGGTTTGCTAGGTAGGCCTTAAAGGGTGTTAATCATGCTGTCATGATTCAAATATTTTGTTTCAATGAAGGAATCGCATCAACATCATTACATAATGCTTGAAATCTTCTAAAATAAATGTGTCATATCACTCGAGTGAACTTTTTCAAATCGGTCACCTCACCTAACCTAGTGCCTTCCCATGCAACCTCTATTGCATGCTACAACTCCATTTAGACGCAACCCCACTTGACGCAACCCATAGTTTGTGATGCCATTAAGAATTGATACAAACTTGCCCTACTGCAACACAATTGTCCCATTGCATGTTTCCCAACCTAATTTTTTCATGACTCATTCCTAAGTTGTGACTTTTCAAAGATAGTAATATCCCTCTCTAACCATAAAGGTGGTGCCTATACTAAAAACAAAAGGGAACACAGACTAACCTCTAGGTGGAATGGAAAAATACAACCCAAAATCAAATAGATATTGACTCTAGACTTGAATTGAAGAAAGAAAGATAAATAGATGAATAAACCTAAGCTAATTTACGCTAACAAACTCTCAGACAAGGGAGTCATACCCAACTTATTGAGAGGTAGGGATAAAGGGTTTTGCACACATGCTATTCACCCATCTTGCCCTAAGCACACCATCTAATTGAATCAATTGAATGGATCCAAAGCTTTTGATGCCCACAACTAAGAACGGACTTAGTGAATGCAGTTGCAATTTATCGGGACGCTTTAGATACTTGCTATTATATAGCAAAACCACCTCATCCTTGTTAAAAGTTTTTTTTTATTTATGTGTTCATGCCAAGACATTTTCAACATTTTTTCACATCCCAATGAAACACTACTAGAAACTTATCTTCTTCTAGTGTGATCATCTCTACTAACTGTTCCTAGAGTGATTCTTCATCTATCATTTGAGTGGCTTGGGCAATGAGTAGACTCAAAATGAAATTTTTAAATGAGAGCACTAACTGCTTCTCTTTCTTTAAAAATTGTAGATCAACTCTTCTTGATTAAATCATTGATATGTTTAGCCATGTTTGTAGGGATTTCCACAAGTATGGTCCTACCACATTATTCACCTAATCTACAAATCATGGTCTAGGGTAGATTTGAACAACTGTAAGACAATCACAACAAGCCATACTTTCTCTTAGCCTCGTGATATTTCCTTCCATATTAGTCTATCCTAGGAGCTTGAGAGGAGACATCTTTAGGCAATTGAATAGGTAGTGTTTAGACTAGAGCATTGGACCATTGATCACATCCTCACACTTTGGGCCATCATTGAGGAGTCTAGGCATTTCTCTTCAAAACACTTTTGTTTTTTTCTTGACTTTCAAAAGGCATTTGGATTAGTCATAAGTGTATCTTGTTCTAGAGACTAAGACATTGACATCACGAAGATACTTATCATGACTATCACATACTTCTATGAGTCTATACTGGGAAAACTCCACACATTGCCTATTAGGGAATTAGGAAGATCCTTCTCTACCTTCTTCCAATATCTTGACTAGAGATGCCTAGCCTTCTTCATCAGAGAGATTTTAAACATAGTTTTCAGATCCTACATACCTCGCCTCAGTTAGGGACGATTTGGACAATCAAATCATACTTTCAAGTTGATTCGATTATTCGGAGCAACAAGTGACGAGCTGAGTTCCAGGGTATTTCAGATAGTAGAGTAGTGAGACCTCGGGTCTTCCCGCGCCCCTTCCCCTGTTGAAAAATGTAACTAGTGTCGGTCTTCATAATTATATTTAAAATGTATTTGTCAAAAGAAAGAAAAATAAGTTTTATTATTAAATAAATTGACTTATTAAAGCATGGATTTCATGATTGGGTCAATTGTTTTTAGGTTAAATCCTCCATTGTAGGCTTCTAGGGTTTATGTCAAGTGTCCTTGTCCATGTCATATTGTAAAGAACCCTTCTTGGGTTTTTTGTCAAAGAAGAAATTCATTTTATTGTATTTTAGGTCATCTAGGCCTCCTCCACAAAGTTGACCTCAAGGAAGGACAAATCGGCCTCAACAAGGGAATTCAACCTCACAAGAAGCCTATATATTGAAGCAACTCGACCTCATTTGTCACTCACTCACAACAAGTTCGAATTGCAGTAGATGGAAGTAGTAAAAGTGTGAAATTCAAGAAGGAAGAAAGGGATAATGAAGGAGAAGGAGGTCATTATCTTGCTAAGGAAGTCAAAATTCTCTCTCTCTTATCTCACACATGCTAAAGAACTAAAATTGTTGGAGGGCTGAAATTATAGTCTTGCAGCTAGGCCAAAATTTTGATGCGGTAGGTCAAAAATCTGTCTTTGATCCAGAGTTGATGAAGTATTGAAGCAGTGTTTATGCAATATTGTTGCAGTTAATTTTTGAAGGTTGGAAGAACAGTTTGAGAGCTGACTTGGTGGAGGAAGGTCTATTGGTCTAGGGTCTTGGTCTATCTCATTTTGAATTACTGAAGGAAGAGTTCTTGACTGGGTTTTCCCCTATATAGCCCTTACTGTGAGCCTACATCTGATGTCCTTGATCTTCGTGTTTTAGTTTTGGTAATTGCTTGATGAACTAAGATAAAAGAAGAACATAAGAAAGTTAATAATAATAATCACAAGCAATTATCAACGAGAGAAAATCTTTCTACCTTTTTGATTTTCTAACATCCCCCCCCTTTAGGAGGCCAATTGGTACCCTTGAGATTGTTGCGGAGGTGCCGAACAAAACATCAATTCACTTAGAGTATTAGAGGGTTTAGTACCAAACGGTTCTCGAGCATGGCCCCCCCCCCTAACGGGATCCTCCCCAATCCTAGTGGAGCAACCAGAGACTTATCTAGAGATTCTTTCCTTTGGCCTCTGATGTTAGGAGTATCCCTTACTCCTACACTCCCCAGGATCATGCAACCAAACTCCTTATTGGATCTAGAGTCTGAGGCAGATCCGAACCTTTACTATATTGTGATAGGTGAGGAGCCTCTCATTCTGGTGCTGTATGTGGATGACTTGATCATTACAGGTGCAGAGAGACTCATAGAACACTACAAGAGAGATCTTGTGGCGGAGTTTGAGATGAAGGACATCGGCTTGATGCATTACTTTTTGGGTTTGGAGGTGTGGCAGGAGGAGGGGCATTTCTTCCTGGGGCAGGGGAAGTATATTGTGGACATCCTTAGCAGATTCCACATGGAGGATTGTAGACCCATGTCGACACCGATGATTACCAACTGGAATAAGCTTCATGCTTCGGATTCCGAGTTGGTGGATCCCACATTGTACAGGCAGCTGATTGGTTCCTTGATGTATTTGGTCAACACTGGACCAAATATTTGTTTTGCAGTCAACACGATGAGTCAGTTTATATGTCAACCTAGGTAGGTTCACTGGGTGGCTGCAAAACACATTTTACGGTACTTGCAGGGGACAGTGGATTATGGTCTGGACTACAGGCAGGGGGATGGAGTGAGGTTGGCAAGTTATACTGATTCTGATTGGGCAGATTGTGCTTCTGATAGAAGAGCACTTCAGCGTGCTGTTTTGGGTTGCGTTCAGCAATAGTGTCATGGTTCAACCGGAAGCAACGGTTAGTAGCATTGAGTTCAGCGGAAGCAAAGTATATGGCAACCAGTCTAGCTAGTTGTGAGGCCATCTGGCTTCGCAAGATGTTGTTTGGCTTATTTCGTCAGTCGTTGAGACCTTCAGTGATTTACTGTGATAATCAGAGTTGCATTAAACTCACGGAGAATCCAGTATTTCATGACAGGTCAAAGCATATCGGGATCAGATATCATTTCATCAGAGACTATGTTCAGAAGGGAGCTGTGAAGCTTGAGTATATTTCCACTGACGAGCAGGTAGCAGACATTCTTACCAAAGCCTTACCACGGGGCAAGCATGTTTACTTCAGAGACAAGATGGGTGTGGTGAGGAACACCTTCCTCGGTAAAAGGGAGTGTTGAAATTTGGTACCGGAGGACAGGTGGTTCCCTAAGGCTTTGATCTTTGGCCTAGGGAAAAGTGTCCAAAA
>APFE031523534.1:8417-65284 GCA_000404065.3 Pinus taeda | reverse complement strand
AGCAGCGAAACCCTAGAATCCAAAGCTTTGATACCAAATGTTATGAAACCAGCTCAAGAAAAGATAGAAAAGATAGATCAACGCCTTAGAATTCAGCCTCTCCGAGGGGGAAACCTCATTTACATTACATAAATGAACAATTCTTGGATGATTCAAATGACAAAACCTCCTTTCTATATATAGGAGTCTAAGGAGTCACCAAATAACCTAACCGACCTAACAATAATAATATAAGCCACAAAAATAACAATAGAGGGATTCTATGGGGCACAGTAATAACGATATGGGGACAATAGGGGCACAACAATATTAATAAGGGATACAACTACAATAGTAATGGGGTAATCACTAGTATTATAGGGACCCAACATTCTCCTTGTTGATCTAGTTTTCGTACTGAGAATGGAAACTTATCTATTTGGAAAAGTATAGATATAATATATATATATATATATATATATATATATATATATATATCTATATTTATATAATATAGGATGATGAATATCTAAACATCCTTTAGTTAAAAACTGAAGGAATTGTTCATTAAATACATTTGATAAGAAGTGACCATAGTCAAAGGTGACTGATGGTACTTCTTCTGAAGAAAGGGTGGACAAAAAGCCTAGAATAGGATCATCTACCCACTCATCGGAGTAGTAACAAAGAATGGAAGACAAAACAAAAATAATTTGTCTTGTCCTTTGAGGTAACATAGAAGAGGGATATGTTGGATTTTTCTTAGGGAGTTGAGAGTTTTCAGGGATGAATATTTCAAACATGGTAGCTCTCTGGGGGAAATTTAACTTTTGGTAAATTTCTCTGAGAGCTTCAATGGAGAAAGGGGCGATGGAATCATAGTGGGGAACCTGCAACATTTGATTAATGTTGTCAGTTGTGATGGTGAAGTGAATTTCACCATTTGGGGAGATAATTTCCCTCTTGATTGCAAGGTAAGAGGCTTGGCACCTTAGGAAAAATTTAGGAATATGATAGGATTCGGGAATAACAAACAGAGGGAGTCTGGATTGTGAGAGATGTATCTTATCGGATTGGTCAAGGAAATTATCTCGGAACCAACAATACAATTCGAACAAGTCAAATTTTCACTATGTTTGAACGATTTTGTAATCTTGATCATTAAGTGGGGTATTGTCTAGATCAATATGGGGATTGAGCATTGGATTGATTATAGGGGTAGTTTTAGGTTCCATGGTGATTTACAGGATGTAGAATCGAAGACTGTGACAGTAGGAAATTGTTGTGCATCCAATAATGGCAAGAATTCAAAGTGGTAGACCTCTATAAAATTCCAATGACAAGAAAATAGAAATGCTACAGCAAGATTACAGCAAAGAGCGGTGGGAGCACTATTGAACTAGTGATGAAAGGAAAATGTAATCAGAGTGGTAAATTTCATATTTATCTATAACAAACTTGCCTTAACCTATGGATTAATGGTTTGTTTGGGGCATAAATTCCTGTAATGGCACGACCAAATGGATTAATGGAGGTTGGAATGGTATTAGATGTGGTAGCTAGGGGTTGGGGGATGAGTGGAGTAGGATCGTTGGCAGGATTGATGGGACATAAGGTGGGGTGGCATGACGGGAGTGGAAACTGCGATGGGACTTGGAGGCAATTGTTGGTGGGAAGGAAATACCACTTTCAGAGGGGGGGTGGTGCAGTGGAATTAATTTTATGGAGGGGGAGTCTAAACTCACCTGGTGATGCCACGTCGGGGGCCAGTAAACCTCTTTTTAGACCCCCTGGCCATTAAACATTGTCGCTTCGGGGGGGAGGGTCCCAACTCTGTTATGGGCCCCTCCATATCTTTTTGGGTGCATGAAACATAACCCAAACTCCAAAAGTTTAGCTAAAGAACTTGGGAGGTTAACATCTAATGGCCCCTCCATATCTTTTTGGGCACATGAAACATAACCCAAAGTCCAAAAGATTGGCTAAAGAAATACTTCAGACTTTATTACATAAAATCTTCATTTATCTATCCTAAGACTATAAAAGCGAATGTGGGTGCATTTGGGTATGAAAATCCCTTCAATTTTTATTCTCAGTGAAAAAGGTTATTTATTTCAAACACTAGACTAATCTAATCAACTAAATTAATCTAGATTAAATAGTTGGATTAACATTATTCACCTATTTCTACCTGTCTAATATTAACCAAGATTAAACTGTTTGGTTAAGTTATTCACTCTAACGTAATTGACATAAATTGAAAATAGCTTGAGCATGATTAAATTGTATGTCTCAAGCAGAAAGGGATTGTGGCATTTTAAACAAGCTGCACACAATTTCATCTATTTATTCTTTTACAAAGCCAGAAGGCTAGTAGTGGCACTTCAGCTAGCATCGCTTTCAGGTTTATTCATTTTTGGTGGGGTTCATTTATAATTTCTTTTCTTCTATTTTTGTATTTATACCCTCTTTTCATTTTTTATTTTCATTTTTATATCTGTCATTTTTTGTAAATCATTTGCAAAAAGCTATATTATTTACAATCTGAAATACTAAAAGAAAATACTCAATGATCATTGATCCTATAGATTATAGGACCCTAACATCCTATACAAAAATCACCTGCATACGAATTCTAAAAAATAGAAAATAAACAATGGCGAGAGCATAAAACATAAAACCTATATACACAAATATTTTCCCCTAGATCCTAAATCAAAGACTACCAGATTAATTTTTCATTATATTCCTTTCATTGTTACAATACATATATATACATGTTGAAGCATCCATAAACTCCAATCCTTTCACCCTAGATTAGAACACAACTATAGTTCCCTTGACCAGATCTACAAAATACCATGGATAGAAAACCATCATGCCCAAGCCATGTGCGAAATCCATGCACAAAATATAGGTAGGTCCACCCACCTAATATAGGGTCCATTTTTTTCCGATGGCGTTGCCCCAAACCCGTACATGGGGGCTACTGCTCACCTGAAAATCCCTCGATACGGGGGTTGTTGCCCCCCCTTGTGACCCCCCTAATGTGCCCACCGCAACATACAAGGGGGGCTATCGCCCCCCTGTGATCCCCCCGCATGCGGGGTAGTTTTGAAAAGAACAAAACACACACCCAACAAAGATAAAAAATTGAGCTGACAAAAGGGTACACTAACCAAGCCTGAGAAAAATCTTTCTAACTGATCCTCAGAAGCCTTTTTATTAATGAGAACTCTATTTTCTTCATTTTCCATTATTTTCCTTCATTTTCCTCCTCACATGCAACCTATGACATTTCACCTTCCCTTTCTCCTAATTTCCAATATTTTCATAAATAAAAATTTTCCAATTAATGCCATTTTCATTTTCCATTGCCTTTGCCAAATTCCTTTAGCCATAATAACCAAAATGAACACCCACTAGGATGTTTTTCCCACTATTCAGCTTGGAATATGTGTCCCACGACCTTGGTCTTATAATTTTTTACATGGATTTTTAATCAGGGCTATTACAGTTGATCAACCTAAACCGAATTTAGCTTGATAAAATTGAGCTTTACAAAGAAAAAGTGCAAAACTGCCTCTACTATCTTGTCCCATATTTATTGAGGCATCGACGAAGTACCCATGACCTAGATTTGTTTATTAGTTTCAGTCTAAGCACTTTGGTCGAGGCAAGATCCTTTTCTTGTGAAAAGTAACTTAAATGCACCCCATAATAAAATGTTTTTAAATCCTTTAAAAGTGTTAATTTTATTCTAAAAAAATTGTAATTATTCTTATTACTTACACTATATTTTTTCAACATGAAAAAGAAATTTAAAATATTAGCTTTCCTACTGAGTATTAATATTTTAGTTATATATGATTTTTCTCTCCTTGGGAATTAAAATTTTACATACATATCACCATTAGTTTAAAATAAAGTTGATATTTGAATGATTATAACCCCAATGCAATGTTTATACATTCATTTGATGGTTGGCATAGGATCCACATTTCATATTTATTCCAAAATATTCTTTCTCTTCCACATAGATTTCTCCACACAACTAGCCATTTTGTCGTTTTTTTTTATTAAATCTGCTTTTCATTTTTATTCAAGAATGCTTTTCGCATTTGCAATTTTTCTTTATTGTTGCCTCTGTACATTCTCAATAGAAGCCACCTTCACATACCTTGTTCCACTTCTGCACAACTTCTTCAACACAATTACCAATTATTTTACCTCTTGTTCATAATTATTATCTATTTTAGTTAACATAAAATAAAATGAAACTATTTATTGCTAAAAGATAACACCTCGTTAAAAACAAATAAAATTAAGTTTTGCATTACTAAACTAATAACAATTATTCGTAATATAGTGTGGAAGGAGCTCATTGTGTGGAGGTGTAGAGCATCTGCACTTCTTTGGACAACAGGCCACCATCTTTATTTACCTTGAAAAAAAAGTTTGAACTAACTGTAATCATGATAATCAACTAATAAACTACCAAATGCAAATCATTAATGTGTGGTTCACAATTCATTCTTATTATTCTACATTTGCAATATGTCATTATTATTGACTCCATATACGCACAACAAAAGCCACCTTCCAACATATTATTTCAGTTCCACAAAGCTTCGTCTGTATAACTAGTCATTTTGTCATTTATTCGTTTTCATTGTATGAACTTCTGAACTCCGCATAATCTATTAATAATAAAATAAACATGCACAACCACCTCCGCACAACTACTTGTGCACTCAATAAAGCCCTTAGTCATTGGCCTTCGATACTAATATTGATTAATGATTAAATGTTGTGAAATACATCCCTAAATAAGAATTAAGGAAGGGATTTGTATATTTATTATTTTAATCAACTTTGCACAAAAAAATCGCATAAGATTTTCATACACACAATCACCTCCACACAAATTCGTCTGTACAATTACTTTCAAACTCAATAATTCCCTTCAATTAGCTACACAACTCCTTCCTCACAACTACTTATGTGGTTATGAAAAATGTTCCTAAATAATAATTAAAAAAGAGACTTGTATATTTACTATTTCAATAAACCATGCAAAAAGCCTTCCATGCATTCGTTTGATTAAAAAAATATTTTTTCTTCACTCGTTCCATGCACATATCTTGCACTAATGGTTATTCTCAATTGAATACAATGATGTATTAACCATGGGAGATAGTGGTTGCCAAAGAAGCATATTACTGCAGGTAGTTCTGATTATGCTCTCTCAGATGGAAAAAATACAAGTGAGTTAAATTCCATAAAGCACATGAGTTGGTTATTGCATATGATAGCCAATTGATTAAAGGTTGTGTGTACTACAAAAAAATTGTGTACAAAACCACATTTCATTGAATAAAAGCTTTATTTAGCGAAGTGCGGAGAAAGTTCTGTGAAAGAAGCTTTCAAGATTGCATTGCGTATCTGTCCACAATCTATACTGAAGGCTTTTATTGCTAATATTATAGTATTAGAACATAATCCATATTTTTTAGTCAGAATAACATTGTTTATGTTTATATTATTAATAATATTTTAATTGTATATAATGCATTCGATCGCTAGTAAATTGATTCTCTTTGCGTGAAGCATTTCACATAGTGGAAAGCCATTGTCACTTCCGTAATCATGTTTGAAGCTATTATTAAATGATAAATAGATTTGACTGATGTATCTTTTTTTATGTTTTTATGTGGAAGTGTGGAGGAAGACCATTGGACAGAAAGTTTTCTTTTTACAGAACTCCACACTTCGCACTAAAAACTTTTATTACTAATATTATTGGTAAAATTTTAGATATAAATAATTCATATATTTGTGTTCTCTTTCCATTTTATTTTAGTTATAAATAAAACATTCATTTTGCACATTTCTATAACATCACACTAAAGGCTTCCATTGCTAAAATTTTAGTATTAAATTATCCATAACTATTGTTGGCAAGCTCATTTTTTTCTTTGAGTGTGGATGCTGAGCACGAAAAAGTTCAAAGTTAATATACCATACTACAAAAAGTTCATTATGAACTTTTTCTTATATTATATAAAATATATTAGATCTCTAAAATTTCAAAACGTAAACAAAAGTACCAATTAATAATAAATAATGCATATTCCAATAGTCAATTTTCGTAGAGTTGTGAATAGAATTCATCATTAAATAAACTTGATTTTTTTCCCCTAAGATAAATAAATTTGATTTTTTTATGAAGTTGATTTAATTTAATTTATATCTATGATTTTTAGATTTATAGTTTTTTAAGTAGGGTAGTCATTGTGCAGAGGTTTTACTGTTTGAAAAAATCTTATTCTGCACAACGAATATTTTCATTATAACCTTTGGAAAATGAAAACTGTGTACAAGGAACCAAGTAGTATCAAATAACAAAAAATTAGCAAATGAGGCTCATTAATTGATTAAAAGTTGTAATGACATAATCAAATCTTAACTAATATGAATTATAGTTAGTAATTATATTCTTAATAGATCTATGTCTAAGATCCAATACTATTGTTAAATGTTAAATTTATTTTAATCAATAACACAGTATGACATATAAAACAATTTTTCAAAGCATGTGTTCAAATACAAATAAAAAATGTTATCATAGAATTGATACAGAGAAGTAGTTTTGAATGGAAAATAGTCCTTGTAGTTCAATTTGTATATAGTGACTAGTTCAAAGCCTGCCTAGATTCAAGACATAGGAATTTTTTTATGTTTTTCTCAACAACATTAGAAATAATTTGATTTAATTTATATCTATGATTTTTTGGGTTTATAGTTTTTTAAGTACGATATTCCTTGTGTAGAGCTTTCATTGTGCAGAAGAAACTTGCTGTGCAGAACGGAACTTTTTGTTGTAACCTTTACATAATGAGAGTTCTGTACAAGGAACTAAATAACACATAATTAGCAAATGAATCTCAATATCATCATAAATTTAATACCAAAAGTTATTTCACTATCGGCAAAAAGGGTGTGTCGAAAACATAATTAATTAATTATTCTACGGAATGAAATCTATGCACGTTTGAAGACATTGTGCCAATATTATATTATTAAGAGATATATGTCTAAGATGAAAAACCATTGTCAAATGTTCAATTCTGTTTAAAGAAACAACACAACATTTAATATAATAGAAAAGTTGAAAGTATTTTTTTGGAATTTTATAGAAAACACTATCATAACATTGATACTGTTAGAACCTAAATCCGCCTTAGCCTGAAAGAAGGAAAAATTCAGGGTAACCACAAACCACGTTGAGTCTGGTAGCTAGCCCTACCAGAACAGGAGAGGGCTTTCTCCGAGTCATACTCAGTGAATAGTTAAACGAAAAGACCTGAAATGACTTACAGTGAACTATTTATCTTAGGCTAGTGAGTGAATATGGATACAAGAAGTGATTTTTATGAATGATTGTGTTTCTAGGATGGTATGGGACCAATGAACCTCAATGAAACAGAGAATTTAATACAAAGGCACAGATTACTTCGTGAGGCAAGATAGGCGGAGAGTCCAGAAATTTAGTTTGAAAGCAACGTGGAATGGAGAGATTGCTTAGGAGGGTGAAAAGGGCATGGGCAACATGAATCCTTTTCAACAGAAGAAGAACACTAAACATGAAAGTTTCCCACAGGCAGAGCAATAAAATTGAATTCTACCTTATCTAACTCAGAAAAATTCACTGGAAATGAATATGAAATGAACTATGAAACATAACAAGATACATATGAAACATAAGAGACACATTTTCTACACTCACAGCCACATGAATCTCATGAAACAGAGCCGCTTCCTTTCATTAATCCTCTGTAAAAATATACAATGAAGAAACAAAGTTTCTTTCCCATAGTCTCCCAGAAGTTACAAGGCAACCAACCCTTTGCAAATGGTTTACATACAATATATAGAATGTGCCATGAAGAGATAGAATGCCCAAGGGTTGGGAAGTTACTTGAATCATTACAAAATGAAGGTGGAGAGCCAAACATCAGCTACAGGTGCAACGCCACAAACATGACAAATGGCTTGGGTGACCCTTTACCTTCCTTTGCCACTTGGATAGATGCCCATCTGGCGTGAAAGTACTTTAAATGCCGCCTTTGGTGTCAAAAAAGTGAAGTGTATATGAGAGGGCCCACTTATGAAAAGTCGTGAATCGAAATTTCATGAAATAGAGGCAATTTGGGCCTTTTTTCCTATATGCGCTGCGCCATTTTCTATATGCATCGTGCCACTTTGAGGCCAGTTTTTAGGCACTTGCAGGAGTCCAAAATGTGCCCAAGTATGCTTGTTGGAAAGCTTGTCCTGTCTACTTTCCAACCCAAGTAGAATTTTTGAATTTGGAGCTCATTTTCCCCTCCAAATATTCATTCTCCCAAGACTGCTTCCTGTGTGTCAAAATAGGGGTAGTGAGGCAATCTTTTGGGTGTTTTTGACCTCCTGGATACTCAAATCATGCCCAATTTCTTGCCCAAGTGCCAGTAGTCGTGATTTTTCATGTTGAATCCAGAAATGCAAACCATTTCTTATTTGTAGCTCCCAATCCTATGCGTCGCGCCAGTGGCGCGACGCATATAGAGAAAAAAACCTGTGTTTGTGCCAAAATATTTCTATGTGACCAAAATTGTCCCAAATTTCTTGAAATTTGGGCTGGAGGTTCTCTAAGAGGCACTATGCTGGGCCACAAAAGCTTCAGCCAAGATTCGAAGCTGATCTTGCTCTTTTGCCTCTTTTGTTGCTATGCTCAATTTGGCCTTCAAGCTCCTTATCCAGGCCTTTGCACTCATATTCCGTGCCCTATAATGACAAGCCATCCTCCTCAGTATGGCTTTGCATCTATTGGCCTTCTGCAGCAGTTTCTCTAGGTGGATATTAATCTGCTCTAGCCATGACTCATGGTCATTGTTGATCTCTTGCTCCAAGGTAGTGAGCTCGATCCTCCTTTGTTGGGCAGCTTGTCGATTCTCACGGATGCTTTGTAGCTCCATGATTGCCTACTAGTCCTCAAGTTGCTTGTTCCTCTACTCCAGATACTTGATGATCCATCTGGCCCTCTCCACATTGAGTATCAAGTCTTGGATCTCCATTTCCTGCTCCTGAATGGTCATCCTAAGTTGGGCATTCTCCGCCTCTGCCTCATCATCCTGAATGAGGATGACATCAGTCTCCTGTTCACCTGATGGCCCCTCATCATGCACTGGCTTCTTACCCTTGTCCAGAACCTGTTTCATTGATGCCGGAAGTGAGGCCCCTTCCACCCTGGGTGGAGATAACACTCGCTTTTCTGCTGCAAACAAGTGCCTACTGCCTCTCTGATATGTAACAAAAACTGGCATGGTAGTGGTCTCATGGTGCTCATGCTGATGAGAAGGACCACCCATCTCTTTCTCTGGCTCTGATAGTACCTGTGATGTGCTGAAGAAGTCACGGGAGATGAAGTCCTCCCAAGCAATGCCCTGCAATCCCAACTAATGATCTACCAAAATCCGGATAAGAGCAAAGTGATACACACGGTTAAGTTGCTGCTGAGGGGTCTTATGCAGCATGAAGGTGTTCATCCTCTCTATGTTCCTACATATGAAAAATGGGAGGTTCATCATCCTCACCCTGGTGAAGTGCATGAGCAACTGGATGTGATAGACATATAGTCGAGAGAACCTCCCCTCACAGCTAAAGTATTTCATGATCAATCTCATGAGTGGAGCATACTCATCTTTCAAGTATCTGAACATAAAGACTCTTGTGTGCTGACTCAAGAATCTGTCCTTGATGTAAGGCTCATAGTGTTTCCTATCCACCTTCTTCTTCTTATGCCACCATTCTCCAACATTTGGTGTACTTGTTTCCACTGATATAGTTTCGAGTGTCAATGTGAAAGTGACCCCGGCCAAGATAGACTGACCTCCATGTAGATGAAGCACAAATAGATGGGCCAACTCATGATGAACTCTAACATTTGCCACCCTTTCACAAAACTCAAAACATGCTAGGTGTTGGAAACATGACATGGCAAGAGGGAATGCTTGTAATTCAGTGAGGGTAGTGGGCTCATCCCTGACATGTTTGCCACTCTTGTGATGTCTCCTGGGAGCCTGCTCTTCTGAGGATGAGTCACTTTGTGTCTCCATCTCATACTCTGACGAATGTTGTGATGCCATGACTGCAGTGTTGACTGTGATTAGGTTGCCCTTTGATGATGGTGTGAGGCTGGGCGCCCTTGTGATATCTGTCACCAAGGGGAACAATGAAACATGGAGTATTAGGAAGGGAGTAATGTAATGGGAATAGGGGTTATAGGGAGAAATTTGTTTAGGGATATGGGAGGAGTTCGGGTATTTTGATAGGGTAGGGTTTGGGGTTTTAACAAGGTAGGGTTTGGGGTGTCATATTGACCAAATAGTGGAAGGATAGGGGAGAGGGTTTGGTAGTAATTTAGGGAAGGAATATTAGGAAAAATGAGAGAGGGAGGATAGGAAAAATGGTAGGTGAGGGGAAAATGATGGGTGGAATGGAACCTTGGCACTAATAAATCACTTTAGCAACCCTAGCCATCATGGTTTTTGGTGATTTCTTATGGTTGATTTTATGAATTTGGTTGCATTCAAACATCTCTATAGACCACCATATTATTTATAAAATTTGATGAGAAAGTGGTGTTATAAAGCCTACCTTTCAATTGGATGGGCTTCACAAAAACTTTGAAGTGATTTGGCACTTGTTTCGGCCCTTGGTCTATGTGCGCCGCGTGAAAAACCTAGTGCACCGTGCCCTGGGTATGCGCCACACCTGTGGAAAGTTTGAACTGCGGGCAGGCTCTGTGTGCGCTGCGCCCCTGAGTATATGTGCCGCGCTCCCTCAAACTGCCTCCAACTCACTCAAACACTCACAATGCACACTCACTCCCTTTGCAATGTTTCTCCAAAGCTTGGATTAGCGCAATGCCTTTGATTTTTGTGAAAACTTGCATATATAGCTTTGGAAGTGATGGGTTAAATTTTTGCCTCCTCAAAAACCCATTTTTCTAATGTTATGTTTTGACACTTTTTCACTGACTTTAAAACACACTGATTGTCACTTTCCCTTTGAAATTTTAGCTCAAATGATGAAATTTTCGGCACTCTTTGCAGCGATTGCATGACAGGAAATTTGGCCACGGAAACCATGACTGCATCTGAAGAAATCAACTGACGAATTTTTTGAAAATTTTGTCATAAATGACACTGTTTGACTTTTCTTCAAAACAGAGTTTTGAAGAAGAGTCGAAGTCTATCCACATGACGATGAAGCTCTCTGAATCGTAACTATGTAAGGGTCTCACTCTGGCCTGCATGGCTTTACTGGACATGTTCAAAGACCAAATTGATGAATTCCTAGACCTAAACATCGAAAATGACTTTAATCCTTTAAAGGACCAGACCTTGACTGTCATGGACTTTGATGACTATTGACAAAAGACCTGAGCCAGCAGGAGCCAGACATGAGGGGGATGACTACCCTGACCTTCTCCATCATATTATGGCATGCCCCTAGCGGAATGCAGCTGGGTGAATGGAGCGGGACACCTAAAAATGAAATGCATAAAGAGTTTTTATCTCTGACGGACGACTGACCAAACTGACTCTAACAGATACAAAACCAAATTTAGTAGGCATTGTATTAAGAATAAAATGTCATATGGTATTGCTTTGAGTGGAGATTTCACTATGTGGAAGAAACTTTCTCTGCACAATGATAGCTTTGTACAAGGAACTAAATAACATAGAATTAGCAAACAAAGCTCAACAGGTTTAGAACTATAATATTGAGAGTTATTTCACTATAAGCATAAGGGGTGTGTCAGAAACATAATTAATTAATTACTTCGTGGAATGAAATTTATGCAGGCCCGAAAACATTGTGTTAGTATTCTATTATTAATATATATATGTCTAAAATTCCAAACCAATGTGAAATTTTCAATTTCATTTAAAGCAACAACATAACACTGAATGTAATAGAAAATATGAAAGCAATTTTTTTGAAATTTAAAGAAAATAGTTTCATAACATTGATACAAAATCAGATTTAGTAAGAATTGTAGTCAGAATAAAATTTCAGTTATCATGGCCATATCATAATTGTACGATATCATATTCAAAACATATCCATAAAAGAAAAAAATATTGAATAAATCAGAATTATGCAAAGAAAGTGTAAAGTAAATGGATTTGTTGAAGCAAAAATTGGTGTTCCGCTTCCTTGAATGGCACAAAAATCTATAAGATGTATTACAAATCCATGACTCATTGATGAAATACATTAAACATTTTTTTAATGTAGTCCTTGTTAGGGGAAACTGTAAGTTCCATTTTCACATTTTTAGTGAAAATATCTTGTTCAATTTCCTTAGTTTTCCTTGCACCTCGACAACCAACTGAGTGTTTTTCTTATTGACCTTGGAAAAAGTAATTATCCATGTGTCAATTTGTTCTACAGTAAAATTAGCGATGATATCAAAATCTGTTGCCATTTTTTGTTTTTTCTCCTCCAATTGAGTTTGTAACATGTCATTTGAAATTAACTAAGAATCTAGCAACATGCATAGACCATCTAAGAAATTTATAATATACACTATCCTAAGATAGGCATTACCTCTCATTTTTCATAGGTCACTACAAGCATAATTGATATTCTCAACTGTAGTGACCCTTTCCACCCATCCAACTTCCAATTGCTTCACTTGTTTAGTATCTGGTAGTTGTTGATTTTGCTTTTCGAAATTAGAGAGTAGTCCTAACCTCCACTTAAAACTATCTAATTCATTATCAACAAAGTTATTGTCTCCTGCAAGAAAATTGTTAACCAATTCCATAAATATCATCATTTTCTCTTTGTTACACAGTATTTTGTCACACCTCCTGCACTTACCCTTGGCATACCTTGAAGTTCCTGAAGCATGACCATCATGTAGTGTACTCATTCAGATATGCATCTCATATCCTCCTTAAAACATATATGGGAAAATGCCTTGAGCTTTCCCTTGAAGAAATAGCTCTAAAACCCTAATTTTGAGACTCATTGCTCTTATGAAGTTGAAATCCATGATGGTCGCTTATTGCATCAGGCTTAACCCACGATGGCATCACTCTGTTCACTTCTATACCCACAATGATCCCCAAAAAGGAAATTTTCCAAAAGAGGATGAGAAGCTTCCAGGGTGATGAGCTGGAGGTTGTTCGGCGTGGATGATCTCAAATTCTCCCAACTTGGGCTCTTGGTCTTATCCCTATGAGCTACCTGCTTGAGATGAGGGTCTAATCCTATCTTTGGAGAGATCCTAACTCCCTTTCCCTACCTATATATTCATTTTTTCCCATTCACAAATGGTTGGTCTATGCCTATTTGCACCTTTATGCTAAGATTGTGCCTATATGCTACTCATTTGGCTTGGAGAAGGAGTGCTTGGAGAGCTTAGCTTGGACTTGGATATTCATTAAAGGAGATCCTATCAACATCAAGGCTTGGTTGTATTCTTCCCCTTATTTTCTATTAATATACAACTTCTGGTTCATTTTCCCTAAATGTGTATGCTCATGTATCATTTAGCTTAACATTCTTGGATCAGTTAAGTAGGTTACTTTTGAATATGATATTTATATTGCATGCCTTGTTGTGTCTTGATCTCTTTTGCAGGTGCATAAACACTGAGAGTAGCAAGAATGAGCCCATGATGCAAGTGATTCATGATCTTCAACAAAGGAGACCAAGATAGCATCAGAATGAGGTAGGCCACCTTCATCATTTCTCTCTTTTCATATGTAACTTAGAAAAGTGTCTAGTATATTATCAATTAGGTTACTAGACCCAATCATTGGGCTAGAGGGATTGTCTCTATCCACAGAGAGGATTTACTTAGACAAAAAAATGGCGACTCCACTGGGGAAGCTATGATCCTTTCCATTCAATCCTTCATCCTGCTTTTGTGTTGAGTTTGACCAACCGTTCATTTTCAGGCTTGTTTGTTAGTTTGTAACTTTTTCACTTACTGGTAATTTCTTGAAGATTCTTGGTTTTTAGATGATATTGAAGATTTTTTGGTTTTATCTCATCTTTCTCGACCATCGCGGTTTCCCCCCTAACAATCGCAATGAAACACAAATGTTTTAATTACAATTGTGATTATCGTTGTTTTTCCCATGAGAGGTGTGATGATCCAAAAAGTTAAAGAAAATTAGGTTTTCTCTTCTTGATTTCAGTATTTTTTCTTCTAACAATGGTTTGTCAGTGTGATTACAGTGTCATTGTCTTGGTTGACATGTTTGTCTGACTAAAATTGCCTCTTGATTTGGTTTAAGTGTGTTTGGAGCTTGATTTGCTTTATAAGGTTTCTAGGTCACCCTTAATTCACTCATTGGTATGCTCTTCAGAGATCAATTACCTTTGTTCAAAGGGTTCTTTTGTGTATGGACATATTTTGAAAGTCACTTTTGGTTCTTTGGTATAAATTTATTTTCATTAGTGTCGAATCAAGTAGATTCTTTGAAAGTTACTTTAGTTCCGCTGGAAAGCAATAGATTACAATATTGTTTGTTTTTTATTGAATCAAAAGGAAGTGCTTGTTGCTATTCTTATGTTTCAGAAAGTGAAAGTGTATATCATTGAATTATTTTCGAAACATTTCTTGCTTTCAAATCAAAAAGTGAAAGAAATTTCCATGATTAGTGAAATGTTTGCATTTTATTTTGCTCTTTTGCACTAGTTCACATTGATTGCATCTTTAGTGAAAAGAAAAATATTTTCATGTCTATGGAATTGCATTTGTCAGTAGAATGAAAGATTATATTTCATTTTATTGCATTGAAAAGATTTTATATATGCTTTTGGATTGTTTGATTCATTGATTGGTTGTTTCTCTTCCTTTGTTAAAATAACCTTCATCGAATGAAAAGTTTCATTTTCATCATTTAGTTGCATTCTAGGAGCAGGTGACATCGTTGAGCCCTTGAAACTGAAACTTAATTCAAAGATAAAATTAAAATTTATCTCATTGAATCTAAGGATCATTTGAAAAATTAACGTTCATACTTAAGGGTCTAGGCTAGAGACATGTTCCGGCGTCTATAAAACTTAGCAATTGTCGTTTGCAATACTCTTGCATTAGACAGTGCTAGCACGAACTTCTGCTCCTTGTACCATCGTGTATATAAAGGGAGACCCTCATAGGTGGAAAACCTTTATAGTCTACCACCCTATAAACGTGATACACCGAACACAACAATCGGGGAAATTTCCTCCATGTACATCAAGTCCTTGGTAAATTTATTTGCTAAGGTGTATATTGCAGTTCACAATTACTTGGTACTCCTTTTTTCCCAGACTTACCTAAGTGGTCATTTCGATATTTTTTGACTCCTTAAATTTGAAAATATCATCAATCACTTGTCCTTTCAAGGTCACTAAACCAATGAAAGTGACAAGAGTCACCTTTTTGTCCTTTTCCCGACTCTTAAAAGATGAAAAGGAAATTTTTTTGTTTCTAAAAATAACTACCGTGATAACATGTCGAACCCGTGCAGTTTATTCTTAGCCCAATATTGATTAAATCATTGTAAATTTTATTTTTAATTGGCCCTCAACGAATCTCCTTTCCATTTCTGCTTTTGGGAGAAATTCATCGTGGTTGAACCATTGAGTTCACCTTAAATTTCCCCTCATTGTCTGATACTGAAGGGTCCTCCCAAGGACTTCATCCAGAGCTTCCTTAGTCATTTTAAGATCAAGGTTTTGAACTTGGGATTATTCCAAGTATACAACTATTGTCTTCTCGTCCACCACCATTGGATTCCTAGTCACCTCAATAATTTGATCCTGAGACCCCTGACAATCTAATACATACCCCTAAGAGTCCACATATCCCTAAGGGTCTGCAGAGGCTTGTTATTTATCCACCGAATCCATCATTTGATATTGTTGTAATATATCCACAACGTCCTTACAGTCCTTATGATCGTCCAAGGGTTCCTTTGGAGTTATCTTGTCACACATCTTAGATTGCTCTCCACCAGTTGTTTCCACCCATGTATTCAGAAGGTGAGATCCCAACATCTTCTCTGGGTCATTCAGAAGTTTCCACTACTCATACTCCTCATGTCAATGATGAAAAAGGGCATGAATTTCCTCTAGAAGGCTTTCCTTTTATAGGAATAGTCCCATCTCACACACTTATTGAAACTAGTGGGTGCATGTTTCCACCTAGTTATACAACCCTAGCCCAGTTATTTTTAGGAACTCCTAATGCTTCATCTTTGTATAAAAATCCCATTTGGTCTTCCAATTCCATTCCTACTTCTAGCTCGTTTATTCCAAAAGTGACCTTCCAAATTTCTGTATAAATTGTTGTCACGTCAGTTCCCTTTCAACCTATGATTCCATCACAACCTCTACTGTCATCTCAACCATCTATTTTGGTACAATCAACTGTTTCAGGTCAGGTTTCAGTAAGTTCTTCCACCCCTCTGTAAAGTGGACAGAATGTGCCATCGCTTGGGGGGGAAATCCGAATATTCATCTTGTGTCAGGTGAAACCAATGTGAGTGGATTACAAAATCACATTGTTGGATTCAATAAACCTTATTCTAGTAATATTCCTAACCTTGTTGGTCCATCTGGGTCTGGTAATATCTAGTTTCAACAGCCTTATACGGCTCAAATTCCACTCCAATAGGCTTATGTCCCTTATGGTTTGCAAGCCTTGGTAAATCCACCTTACACTCCATAAGAAGGAGCTTATGTCTAGCCTGGTCAATCCACTATTCCTGGTGGATATGGTCAGATTCAATTTAAAAATTACCAATACCTTCAAGGTATATCCCAAGGAACTGTCCAACAACCCTTGCAACAGCAAGGGAAACCCTTGCAGTAGCAAGGGCAACCGCTGCAGCAGTAGGGGTAGCCTTTGTAGCAACAAACTTAGTTTGTTCAACAACCTACTCAACCCTTGTATCTGCAAGGCCAACCTTTGCAGCAGAAAGGTCAACCTTTATAGTAGCAAAGTCATCCTTTGCAGTAGCAAGGTCAACCTCTATAGCAAGCTCAGTCTTTGCAAGCACAAGGTAAACTCCTACAACAACAGGGCTAATCTCTTCAGGTGCAAGGTCAACAAGTCCAACAACCTTACAATCTGTATAATACTTATCAACAGCCTATGGTAGGTCAATATCAAACCTACCTTGGACAAAATCCACCTTATGATCAAGGTACCCCTCAGTGAGGGGGAGATCAAATCCCGTATGGTCAAAATCCTCTAATGTGGAGGTAGAATCCTTACTAGCAAGGTTGGAACTCGTAGTTTGGGCCTCCTCAAAGGCCTTATATGCCCTTCAATCCGCAATTTCCATTTTTGGCTACGTTGGAAGTGCTTGATATTTCACAGCTTATGAATGATTCCATCCTTCATTCGCCTTACTGGCCTCCATCTCCAACTAAAATTCCAAGCGATTTCCCTATGTTCGAAGGAAAGTATAAAGAGGAACCACAAGCCCATGTGATGACATATCACTTATGGTGCTCCTCCAATTCGTATGTTGACAATTATATCCATCTTCGCCTCTTTTAGAGAACTTTAATAGGTGTTGCTGCAAAATGGTATATTGAGTTGCCTCAAGCTACCTATGCTGACATTAACTCTTTAGTTATGGCCTTCCTCACCCACTTCCAATTGTTGGTTCACTATGAAACTGACACTCATTTGCTCATATCCCTTAAGCAAGATACCGCGACCCACATTTCTAATCATATCCATGAATGGAGACATTGGTGTCGCCTCACCAAATTCGATATTTCTGATGAGTTTTTGACTGAATGGTTCACAAAATCATTCGTTAACAAGATTTCTAGGGATATATCTATGGGTGGATGTGTTACTAATTACCAAGTTATTTCTCATGCTCGGTATTTAGACTTAGTCTATTCCCAATATGGCACATTGCATGAAATGTTGCCTAATGATCCAAGACCATATTTGGATCCACCAACCTCAAAGTCTCCTGATGTACCACCTTTTGATTGTGTAATTGGTTAAGTGTCTCAGATTTCCACTAAGACTTCTTCGAAGCATAAATCTGTTTTTGGCACTAGTTTCATAATCCTTCAAAAAATTCGTCAAATCCTAGTAAAACCTCCAAGGTACATGTTGTTCAGTCTACTATAGTAGATAAGGCCTCGAAAGGTAATAAAAAGGTTAAAGGTAAAGCCAAAACTGATACCCCAAAACATGATCCATCCAAATCATCTGCTGATGATACTTCTAAATGAAATCCACCTCATCTGTCTGGAAGACCATTATACCAAGGATTGTCCCCGACGTTTTGAAGTTAATCACTTATTTAAAGGGACTCCAACTATTTGGAAAGAAACTTTTCCATCTTAGCAGACATAGTTGGTAGACCAACCACAATCCTTTGCCTCCTCTGGTTCCCATGTTTTCATGATGCAAGGTTCATAGCCTATTTCGATTTCTACTCGAACAAAGGACTATCAAACACTGCAAAAGTAGATGGTGGAGAAATAAGTCACTGATGTCCCTTCTACTTCTACTCCATCTAGTTCTGGTCCACTCCATATTGAGTGTCCTAACAATGACTCTGTAATCTGACCACATCCCAAGGGTGTACTTTGGAAATCATCTTATAATATGAATGTTAGAGCTACACAATGTTATAATATGTTGAAGATTTAGCTCAAGCACCTTCGGCGGTGTCTTCTTTGGAAGTTCTCCAAACATGTCCAATGCATCGGAAATCATTTTTGTCTGCTATAGGTGTTATTGATCCTGCTGATTCAAGTTTAGTTACCTTTGATCTTGAAAAGCACGTTCCTTGTCTTCCTCATCAGATTGATTTTTTAATTCAAGTTATCATTAAAGGAAAGATGATACATCGGGCTGTTATTAATGAAGGTGCTTCCACCTGCATCGTGTCTATTTCATGTTGGAAGGTCATTGGCTCTCCTTCTCTTAATCAGTGCCCAAACACTTTGGAGGCCTTTGATGGGAGAGGCTCCCATTCATATGGTATTCTCACAAAATTGTCGATCACGTTGGAAGGAAAGACCGTTGATCTATAAGTGGAAGTTGTAGATGCAAATATCAATTACAACCTTCTCGGGTGAAGTTGGACCCATGCTATGTTTTTTGTGGTTCCTCTTTGTTTCGGGTGCTTTATTTTCCTCAAGAAGGAAAAATTGTCATCATTGACCAACTTCCTTTTTTCTCTTCTAGTATGTTGAAGGACAATGTCCCATATGTGGGAAATACCAAAATTCCTTATGAGAGTGTGGGGGTAGGTCTTTTCAAAGACTCTTCTTTAATGGGTACTTTTACTCTCCCACCTCTGAATGTCACTTTGATTAATATGATCTTAGTTTCTACGGGTCCTTGGATTATTCCTACTCCAGATCAAATTGATTGATTTGGTGATTCTATGTTGTTAAGTCCAGTAGAGCAAGATTATCAAGAAATTGTCTTGCCTTAAATGGCCGCTTCAGAAAGTCATGTTGTCTTTAATATGAAGCTGGATACTTATGTGCCATCTCCTTGGCTTGGTTCATGAGATTCTCCAAATCCTTTGAATGAGACATTCCCCACCAATGAGAGTATCGTTGAGGTTATGTCTTTGGAAGAAACTCCATGGAATGGTCTCCATCATCGTTCTTCATTTCTTCCCAGCCTCGACAATATTCCTTCATGTCTTGAAGCATTTGTTTCTCATTTCCAAACGCATCCACTTCAAACACTTGTTTTGGTACATGAAGTGTTGTCTGAGTGTAATATGGGAAACATTAATACAACCATGCCTCTTGACATTTCCATTAAACCTGGAAATGTTGAGAACATTCATATTGGGGTGTCCTGTTCTCCCAATGAGATCAAGGTTTACACTAAACTTTTCAAAGAATTTCAATATTTCTTTGCGTAGTCATGCGAGGAAATGCTTAGTTTTAATCCAACAGTAGTGGTGCATGAAATACCTACCTATCCTATTGCAAATCCTATTTTTTAATGACTTCATCATGTGCATCCTCCAAAGGCCATTGTTATTAAGGCAGAAGTGGAAAATATTTTAAAAGCTGGTTCTATCTATCCAATCCCATTGATAGATTGGGTGTCCAATACTGTCCCTGTTTCCAAAAAGTAGGGCACGATTTGCGTCTGTGTTGATTAACAAGATATTAATTGCGCATGTCCAAAAGACAATTATCCCACTCCATTTATCAATCAGATCATCGAAGAGTGTGCTTGGAGTGAGATTTTCTCATTTATGGGTGGTTTTTCTGGCTACAACCAGATCAACATTTCACCTATTGATCAACATAAGATGACATTTATCTGTCTGTGGGGCACTTTTTCATATAAGAAGCTTCCTTTCAGTTTAAAAAATGTTGGCACTACCTTCCAAAGAGAAATGCCTTATTCATTTCATGATATTCGACACATTGTTCAACCTTACCTTGATGACTTACCAACTCATTCTGCTAGGTGTCATGACCATCCGGACCACGTAAGATCCATTTTTATGTGATGTTGACATTATAACATCCATCTCAATCTATACATGTACATTTTCTGCATTGAATCTAGTCAACTCTTGGGTTTTGTCATGTCCCGCGAAGGTATCCACATTGATCCTTTAAATTTTGAGGCTATTGTGAACCTACCCCCCCCCACCTCCCCACCTCTCTGCTGCAATTGCAAAGCCTATAAGGAAAGGCTAATTTTTTTTGTCAATTCATTCCTAACAACATTGAAATCACCAGGGATTTACATGCTTACTTAAGAAGGGGATCCCTTTCATTTGTAATGGTAGAAGTGTCCTCAGACACATAATTTTATTAATCAGAAAAAAAAAAAAAAAAAAATAAAAATAAAAATAAAAAATAAAAAAAAATAAAAAATTAAAAAAAATAAAAAATAAAAATAAAAATAAAATAAAAAAATTTACATAATTGATTTGCAGAGCTTACCAACCGGAACAACCAACACTCTGCAATGAGCTTTATAAGATTTCATGTCCTAACTACCTCTAATTATGGATCACTTATTAAATAACAAGTGTCCATTTACATTAAATTCTATTCAAACCAACTAGTTAACTAATCTCCTAAAATAGAGCCTAAGATACGACACATTTGGAGAGCCATATATTTGTTACAACAATATACTAATTTCTAATTGTCTCCATTAATTAACTAATCATTCTAGAATAATAATTATTAATTTAATTTCTTAAATTAATAATTATTTTATTTCAATTTTATAACCTATGATAATAAATTATTTTTGGATCATCTAACACTCCCCCCTATGATCCAAAGATACATTACCACAGATACCAAGTTCATCTCTGAACTTAATAAATTTTATTCTGCCAAGCGGTTTCGTGAAAATGTCGGAGATCTGATCTTCGGAAGGACAATAAACTGGCTTGAGGACATCTTTGGAAATGAGAGATCTGATATGATGATACTTGGTGTCCACATGCTTTGTCTTTGAATGAAAAACTGGGTTCTTGGCAAGTTTGATGGCTGACTGGTTGTCGACGAATAATGATGTAGCTTCTGCCTGATAAATGCCCAAATCCTGCAAAATTCGGCGCAACCAAACAATTTCACATGCTGCTTCCCATGTTGAAATGTACTCTGCTTCTGCTGAAGAAGTGGCGACTGTAGCTTGTTTCTTACAACTCCAAGAAACTGCTGCTGACCCCATATTCATTAAATAACCTGATGTTGACGCTCGATCATCAATACTCCCAGCAAAGTCGACATCAGAATATCCACCAAGTAAAAAAAATTTAGTCTTTGTGTAAAGAAGACCAAAATCTTTTATTCCTTGGATATGTCGAAGAACTCTTTTGGCTGCATTCCAGTGGCTGTCTCGTGGTTCCTGCATAAAACGTGAAAGAATATTGACTGCATAAGTTAGATCAGGATGAGTATTTGTCAAATAAATCAAGTTTCTAATCAACTGTCGGTAAGTTGTACTATCCACCTTTCCCCCCCCTTCAAATTTTGAAAGTTTCAAGTTTTGCTCCATGGGGGTGAGAACGAGCTTGCAATCTTGCATGCCAAATCGCTGAAGAACCTCTGCTGCATACTTACTCTGAGAAATGAAAATATGATGTGGACGTTGGAAGACTTCAACTCCAAGATAGCAGTGAAGTAATCCCAAATCTGTCATCTTAAAACCTGCTTGTAACTCCTTTTTCACCTGTGCAATATGATCATCATGGGTGCCAGTAATGATCAAATCATCTACGTACATAACAAGAATTACCAAATATTTTCCCTGTTGTCGCACATACAAAGTATCATCAGATTCACTTCGTTGAAAACCAACTTTCTTAAGGTATTCATCCATCTTTGCATACCAAGCTCAGGGAGCTTGTTTTAACCCATATAAAGCCTTGATCAATTTGCAGACTTTATGTTCTTGTCCTCAACTTCAAAACCTAGTGGTTGAGTCATATACACTTCCTCCTGTAAATCCCCATTGAGAAAATCACTTTTCACATCCATTTATGAACTTTCCATCCTTTTTGAGCGGCCAATGCAAGTGTTAATCGGATGGTGTTCCATTTAGCTGTTGGAGCAAAAGTTTCTTCATAATCAATGCCTTCCTATTGCACAAAACCTTTTGCAACAAGTCGAGCTTTATACTTGTCAAGTTCTCCCTTTTGATTATACTTAATTCTGTAAACTCATTTTCACGCTATGGGTTTAACATTAGCTAGACAATCAACAAGTTTCCAAGTGTTATTATCAATTACTACTTGATATTCTTCAACCATATCTTGTTGCCATTATTTATGTTTTACTGCCTCTTTGTATGTGGAAGGTTCAATAAAATCATTTGCTATCAAGGCAAAATTGCCTTCACTTCTATGTGTCCTTCTGGTGCTAGTTTTATTCTATTCATCAGGCTTTACATCTTTCAAAAGTTGAACTGCCCATTTCGGAAGTTGGTGCTCACTTGTTTGTGCTTCTGTAAAGTCCCCATGATTGTAAAGAGGATTAATATAAACTGATGTATGTCGTTCAGGTGAAGAATGTGGAGACTCATTGTCTGAAGAACTGCTGCTGCTTGGAGATGCGGATGAACTACTAGAAGACCCTGATGATGTTGTTGATGGAGATGGACTGGATGACTCATCTTCAGAGGAAGGAAAATCAAGTTCATACCAATTTGGTGAAGTTGGTTGACTTTGCAATTTTCCATTTCTTTTACTTCCCTTAGTTTCTAATTTGTGAAGAAGATTTTCAATTTCTTCAGCACTCTTACTCTCTGTTTCATCAAAAATGACATCCCTGCTCACAATGAATTTTCCATTGGTCAAAATACGATACCCTTTCTTCTCATCAGAATAGCCAATCATTGTGCATTTTAAACTTCTTGAGTCAAGCTTAGTTCATTTTTCTTTCGGAACTAAGGCATAACATACTGACCCAAAAACTCTAAGATGTTTAACTCGAGGTTTGAAACCAAACCAAGCTTAATAAGGTGTGATTCTATCTAAAGAAGCAGTTGGAGATCTGTTTCTTAAGTAGACAGCTGTATGTATTGCTTCTACCCAATATGTTGGACTTAACCTCTTGAAAGTTAACATGGATCTCGCCCTTCCTAACAAAGTGCGATTCATTATTTCGACTACTCCATTTTTCTATGGAGTGTAAATATTAGTAAGATGTCGTCTTATGCCATTTTCACTGCAATAAGTTTTGAATTCATTTGAAGTGAATTCTCCCCCATTATCCGTCCTGAGAGTACCTATCTTTTCTTTGACTTCATTTTCAACAAGTTGGTGAAAAATTTTAAACTTATCAAATACTTTTGACTTGTTCTTCAAGAAGTAAACCCAAGTCATTCTGCTGAAATCATCAATGAATAGTAAGAAATATTTTCAACCACCAAATGAAGTTTGTAGGGGACCACAAACATCACTATGAACTAGTTGTAGCCACTGGTTTGCACGCCATGAACTTGTTGGAAAACTTTCTCGATTTTGTTTGCCATAAATGCAAGCTTCACATTTTGCATTTTCCCTTTTGAATGTGGGAAGTCCTTTAACCATTCCTTGCTTCTGCAATTGAGAAAGACTCTCAAAATTCAAATGTCCATATCTTACATGCCATAGTCTGATAGGTGAAATACCTGTAGTTACTGCCCCTGCAAAATCAGAATGCCTTGGAATAACTGTCCCTTTCATCCGTAACAGTTTTCCATCTTCGTAACCTGTCATGACTGTTTTCAAGTTCTGTTTCATTGAATTAATCTTCAATAAACCATCTTCCATAATCACTTGATGTCCTGCTTGTCGAATCGTGACTAAAGAGAGAAAATTTTTCTTGAAACTGGGTACATACCATACATTGGAAATCAATTTTTCTCCAATGTCAGGGAGAAAACTTTTACTGCTCCTTTTCCATAGGGAGTATGTTTTGTATCATCAGCAAGAAAAATTGAATTAAGTTGGCATTCTTGAAAATTCTAGAAAAAATCACGTCGACAAGTCATGTGCTGAGTTGCCCCGGAATCCAAGATCCAGGCATCTTCATAGTCACTTCTAAGATGAGATGAAAGTTGTGATGCTGGTGAGGAAGTAAAAACATATTCTGAGCTATCTTCATCTTGATCATTTGCAAATTGTGTTGAATTCTGCTGAAACTTGGGAATTTTATTAAGTGAAGTGCGACAATCTTCAGCATAATGGCCTACTTTGTTGCATATTCGACACACAATTTGACTTAAGTCTCTTCCTCTTCCTGAAGATTGTCCTCTGCCTCTGCTTTGACTTCTATTTTTAGATCACCCTCTACCTCGATTATTATATCCTTGTTCTTGAAAATTGCCTCTTCCTTGGTTGTTTTCTCTACCTTGAAAATTATTTCTTCCTCCTCTGTTAAAATTGTTGCCTCTGCTTTGGCTTCAACCTCGATTATGTGTTGCTTGATTTTGATTCCCTCTGCCTCTTCCTCGAGAACTATCTTCTGACGACTTACTAGTACTGGCCTCTGTGAGAAAAACATCTTCACCAACTTTCTTCTTCTTCCCAAAAGTTTTATCATGTTGACTTAACATTTCACGAAGTTCATCAAACTTTAGTTTTTCTAATTTCCCAGTTACTTGTAAAGTCTCTAAAAAATGTGTATAGGAAGAAGGAAGACCAACAATTACAATTGTGACCATAAAGCTATCATCAATTGCGGGAAAATCAGCATTAATAATTTCTTGCTTGATATTCTTAAGTCTTGAGAGATATTCAAGAACATCACCGCCTTCAGTTAATTTCTGTTGCAACAATTTTAATTGTAGATCGACCTTCTTTGATTCAGGCTGAGTATCAAAGAGGTCTTTAAAAAATTTCAAGGCAGACCATGCATCTGTAGCATTTTCTATATGGACATACATTTCATCATTCACAGACAATTTAATAAGAGCTAAGGCTTTAGCATTCTTGATTTCCCATTTTGCCAGTGCATCTGCATTTGTGGGATTATTCGGCTTAACATCTCCATCACATATTCCTTGCCATAATTCATTATAAATGAGTGTGCTTTCGATGAGTCGATGCCATGTTTTATAAGATTTGGTGCCTTCTAGTTTGTCGGAATCAGAAAACAAATTAATCAATTTAGACATTTTGGCGTTGAAGTGTTGCACCAAGAATCAGAAATGAAATGACAAGATAGTCAACACAACACACCACACAAAAAACACGATCTATCGGGGCTTGGCCTTGACCCTCAAATAGTCGTCAAAACAGGAGAATATTGACTGAGCTTTGCACTTGGCTCTAGTCAATTTCTCAAATTTTTACAGGGCAACTTTCAAAATTTGACTTTTTACAATGGTGCTTTGCACAATCTGGTAAAAAAAAATTACCCACCCTCAAAGTAAAATTACTTTGAGTTACATTTATCTCCTTTGAAAAATTAAAAAAAAACTCCTTATTGCTCCAAAAGTTACAAATGGCTATTGCACCTTATTTTTCCACTAACAATAAATTCCCAAAATTACAAATCATTAGATCTCTCCAAAATGCAATATGCATTAATATTACAAAAACAAAATATTTATGATCCAAGCTGACAGGCTTCTTGTTGGCAAGTTGGCTCACGCTGGCTTCATCATCTTATCCTTCAAAAATTTTCCAAATTGCAATGGCATTCATGGCAACATAATTTATTAGGTTATGGCCTTCTTGAATCATTGCCAAATAATCATTAATGAAGTAGTGTCTCAGGCACCATAAGTATTTGTGAAATCCGGATGCAAGATGTATATACAATAAATGTTTGGCACGAGAACTAAAGCGATCAACTGTAGCTGATATTTCAGTGGTGACTTCAGAGAAAAAGTTCTAGTCACAAAAAGAACAAACCCCACGAACTTCAGATTGTCCCTCGTTCGTTTCACCTGTCAAATTCCAGATGATAAATTGGCACGATCCAAATTTCAAATCTTAATCCGATTGTTTCTGGTAAATTTATAGACTAGTGGCTCCTAGTTGGAACTGAAATGAACAAACAACTGTGTCAATTTCGAAATGCCTCAGCCTGTTTTCTATCGATTTGGCCCGCGAAAGAAACAACAGTGTCAATCAATAATAGCAGAAATTCGAGGAAGCAACTCCGACTCAAAATGGTTTAAATACGATGAAATTCCAAAGAATCAATCACGCTTTGGCCTGGTACGCATGAAGACGAGATTGAGTTTGAAAAACGTTCCAAAGCCTTGACAGAAAGGGAAATCTTAACAGGAGGAGATGGTATTTTCAGCTAAACGGTGTATATAAAAATCAGGCAGAATGGGAGAGGCATTTCGGTAAACAGCGGTAATTGCGGCCTCGAATTTACAGAAGCGATTTACAGCGGTAATTTTGGTAAACAGTGGTATTTCTGGAAGATACATGGACTTTGGACTTCTTCAGTTTAAATTGGAAGGACCTTCACAATTTAGTATCAAATTTTATCTTAAAAGAAAAAGAAGGCATGAGCGATCTTCCACCAGAAGAACAGGTCAAAAAAAAATTGAAGAGTAAACTCGAATCTCAGTGCGAAATGATTAATAAATTGAGGGAAAATATAGATGATTTGGAGAAGAAAAGTGTGAAGGCTGAGCAGACAAAAAGTGTGAAGGTTGAGCAGAGGCAATTTTTTTATAACAAAAAAAAATGAATTTTAGATTTAAAAAAAATCTAAAATCAATGATAAAATTTATTTTCCTTTTAAACAAAACTGTACAATTTCCATACCAATGATTTGTTGGCCAACTGAATGGAGTTTTCCAGGACTTTGTTGAGTTGGAATCTCCTCAAATCCACTGAAACATTACTGGAGCTCTAATACCACAATAATGGCAGAAGTGTCCTCAGACACATAATTTTATTAATCAGAAAAAAAATAATTACATAATTGATTTGCAAGAGCTTACACCCGAACAACCAAACACTCTTGCAATGATCTATTTATAAGCTCCATGTCCTAACTACCTCTAATTATGGATCACTTATTAAATAAAAAGTGTCCATTTACATTAAATGCTATTCAAACCAACTAGCTAACTAATCTCCTAAAATAGAGCCTAAGATACGACACATTTGGAGAGCCATATCTTTGTTACAACAATATACTAATTTCTAATTGTCTCCATTAATTAATTAATCATTCTAGAATAATAATTATTAATTTAATTTCTTAAATTAATAATTATTTTATTTCAATTTTATAACCTATGATAATAAATTATTTTTGGATCATCTAACAATTTGGGATGAAGTTTCCCAAAAATCCTTTGATGCTTTGAAAGATACGCTTATCAGTGCTCCTTTACTACACCCCCTGATTATCGACGTGATTATTTCCTATACTTCGCTGCAACTAGTACTACCATTGCTATGGTGTTGGTTCAAGATGATGATGACGGCAACAAACATGTGGTTTATTGTTTAAAGACAAAATATCCTTAACATTGAATCTTGATATGCCCATGTCGAGAAGCTTGCCTTGGGAGAAGTCCACGTTATCCAAAGATTTCGTCATTATATCCTTTTATGGATAACCACAGTGATTTTCGATTGCAACTCCATGACCTATATATTGACTCGTCAATTACTGGGGGAAAATTATCCAAATGGGTTGTTATCTTGTAGGAGTTTGATTTGGAATTTACTGCTACCAAATCAAAGAAATCATTTTTTTCGCTGAGTTGATATGTGCCCTTCCATATGCTAGCACTTCTATTTATTTTACTGAGCATATTCCTGATGAAACTTCGTGTCTCGTCAGCACTCTTGACCCGTGGTATGGAGATATTATCATTTATCTTCAAACCCAAACCTTCCAATTTGAGTAGCCTTGATCTGAATGATGTTGCATCCAGCATTAGTCCCAACCCTATCATATTCTTGGTGATACATTGTATTGAGTTAGTGTAGACTCTATTCTTCACAGATATCTAACACTTGAAGAGATTAAATAGGTCTTAAATGAATGCCACTCTGGTGGCTGTGGTGGTCATATGTCTAGCTATGCCATTGCTAAGGAAATCCTCTGTGCTGGTTATTTCTGGCCTTCCATCTTTAAATATTTTATTCTCGCTGTTTGGAAATGCCATGAATGCTAGATTTTTAACTACAAGCAACGCGCCCTGCCAACACCCTTACACCCAGTAGTTATCATTGGCCCATTGGCTAAATGGGGCATATACTTCATGACATGTAACCCTCACTTGGCCATGGGGCATGGCTATATTATCGTCACTATCGACTATTTCACTAAATGGGCCAAGGCGATGCCCACATATAATGATGACCGTATAACTGCTACTCAGTTCCTCTTAAACCACATCATAGCATGTTTTGGTGTTTCTCAAGCCATTGTAACTGAACATGGATCACATTTTCATCAGTACATGATGGCAGAGCTGACTGCTCAATTAGGCCTTCGCCATGATAGCTCAACTCCTTATTATCCACAGGCCAATGGTTAAGTCAAAGCAATTAATAAATTTTTGATTACTATGCTTCAATGCACCATTGGGAAGCATAAGAAGGAATGACATCTAATGTTATTCTCAACTCCCTGGGCTTACAGAACTTCCACTAAGACCACCACTGGATTCACTCCATTGCAGTTGGTTTATGGTTTAGAGGCAACTCTCCCGATTGAATGTGAAATTCCTTCAGCCAAATTAGATATCAAACTTCTTCCTAATACCTCACTTGAAGAGGAGCAGTTACTCTACCTTGAGAGGCTTTACGAGAACCATCGCATTGCCGTGATGGTAATCAAAGCCCAAAAGAAGCGTGTCAAAGCTCATTTTGATCAAACCATTTCTCCTCACACTTTTTCTGAAGGTGGCCTAGTCCTCCTTTATGATTAGGCTAATGATAAGTTAGGCACTGGAAAGTTTGAGCCTATGTGACATGGACCATATATTGTCAAACACGTTTTGAAAAAATGCACCTGTGAGCTAGTTGATTATGAAGGAAATGCATTGTCACAACCCCAAAATGGGTCGTATTTGAAACATTATTATGAGTGAAATTCGTGTAATGAAGTTTTGTACATTGGTGTGTGAATTCATTAGTGTGCGCTTTTTTATTTTTGGTGTGTTCGTTTTTTTTGCAGACATTTGTTTTTTTGCTTACCTTGTGTTCCACTCGGTTTACAGATGTCGTCAAGTCATTATCTCGGTTTTATTGATGGTGCTTGTCGTAGCACACATAATTTTTCTTCTGCAGCTTGGGCACTCTCTGCCCCAGATGGTGAGTTGATTGAATTACAAGGTATATTCCTTGGTTGAACAACTAACAATAATGTTGAATACAGTGTATTCATTGAACTATTGTCAGAAGCAGTTGCTCTTAGCATTAGAGATTTAGTTGTAAAGTTAGATTCACAACTCATTGTGTTACAGTTAAATAATCATTATTTGGTAAGAAAACCACAAATATTGTGTATGTATCTATGTGTTTGATTAATGGAAAGAAATTTTGATTTTATCACATATCAACATATTCCACGCAATTTGAATACATTAGCAGATGAATTAGCAAACTATGTTCTTGATATACGTTTGTGTAATTTATAAAACCAATCCTATCATCATGATACATGGACACATAAGTAGAAAATAAAGCATATCTATATGTGTGTGTGTGTGTGTGTGTGTATATATATATATCGAATATGTCGAAGTTTTTACATCAAAATCTCAAAAAATAAAGTGTTCTGGGACACTTGGCTTTCAAAGCCTACAAAATGTGTAAAATAGATAGAAAGGCTATCAGCTTGCACGGTGCTCATGGTAGCACAAGACTGCTATGATCACTCGGCCTAACAGCAGATGCAGTCTTGCAGATACTCCCACTGTGTGTCTTTGCCAATGCAATGGAACCTCGTCTATAGTAGCATACTCTAGAACTCCCCGAGTAATCACATCTAGGTTGCACTCCATCTTGGTTAAGAGGTCTACCCCTTCCTCATAGTTAGTGCCCACTATCTGATGAGCAACCTGCTATGCTATTGGCAACATGTCAAGTGGTCCTTTTGGTCCCACATTTGCACATTTATCATAAGTTGAGTGTCGGTTTACACTTTTACAAAAAAATAATAAGACTTGAAGAAATCCAAAACAAAAGTCTTTGCCTGCATCAGTCCACTGTTCTCCTAGTGGCAGAGGTAGATCTAGATCCCATCTGAAATCCATGCTAGCATATGCATAGTCATCCACCATGAGTAATTGGCACTGCAGCCAAGTAAAAAACTGTGGAGGGTAGTGCATCTATTGACCCGTCCCTCCTCGGGGCATGAGTTGACTCCACCTCACTAGCATTGGGTCTTGGGGGGTAGGATCTGGTACCTCAACCCACTGATACCAAAATAAGGGAATACTATCTAGGAAGAAAGTCACTAGTATCGAGCCAAACCCAAATTGTTTCAGGTTTCCCTACTTCCGTATGGTCAGTTGTCTTTTCGTATTCGCGAGAAGGTCTCCACACCAGTTGAATATGGTCGAGATTAGACACTCAAGTGCATACTGGAATTGGGATTTTGAAATCTCATGCAGGGCTTGCATCCTAGATATGTGAGCTATGGTGTATAGGATGGTTTGTAAAGGAAAGTTGTTGGCGACTGTGGCGATCTTCACCTTCCCACCCTCGTCATCTTTGCACCTAAGCAATGCCTCCTAGTCAGATCACTAGTACTCCCACCACCTAGGTGAGATTCGAAGAGTTTGACTCTCTCTCGTCTTCGGGACAATCCCATGATGAAATAGATGTCTGATTCTTCTATTTCCAATTCCTGGCCTTTGATTATGAAGATATCTTGATCCACATCCCAAAGACTGATCAAATAGGGCAACAATTCCATCTGAGCCCTCAATCTTGTGGTTCTGAAGAACTTCAGCAAACCACAGTCTCCCAAGGCATTGATGCATTCTGGATTCTGGGTTGCTTGGTGGTCTTTGGCCTCAGGGCCTCTTTCTTTCCATTCTAGAACCATGATCTCCTATAAAACATCATTTAACACCAATTAAAACCTTTTTCGTGGATTGAAATTGAGAATTTTTTCTTAAAAGAAGAGCTTTTCCTCAAAAAATTCTGCCTCGGCACCATCACGTCTTTTTTAATTAAAGCGTGATGTCATCGCAGGCATATTTTATCTCAAGATTGATTATCGTGGGTCCGATTACCAAACTTGTGATGATCATCGATGCTCAAAAATTTGAAAATCCTCCCTTTTAGCATACATAATTCCATTTAAAATGCATGAAAATGTGATGAAATGCAAGAGAAAGGACAAACCTCTTACCTGCTACAGACAGCTCGCAAAATGGCGCCCTGAATCTCCCGCAATGGTCACTTGAAAATTGAGCAAATTAGGGCACAAATGCACTTTCAAAACTTACTATGTTGAAATGGTAAAAAATAATGTTACTTTTGGTTATTTATAAGTTTTGAAGTCATTTTTTGTCAACATTTTAATAATATTTTATTATTATTTCTCAATATCAATGATGGGGGCATTTCCTTGTGCAGTTACAAGTACTTTCTAAACTCAGGGTCTTGCACTCCATCCCAACCTGATCAAAGTATGATTTCTAACATGTGAATGGATGTGCCGAAGTCGAACATGCTAGAAAACCACCTGATTATCAATCAATGATGTGAACCATTAACAAGTACTTTCTAATGCAACAAGCCTATATGCTACTTATTTGGCTTGGAGAAGGAGTTATTGGAGAGCTTAGCTTGGACTTGGATATTCGTTCAAGGAGAGCCTATCAACATCAAGGCTTGGTTGTATGATTCCCCTTATTTTCTATTAATATACAATTGTTGATTCATTTTACCTAAATGTGTATGCTCATGTATCATTTAGCTTAAAATTCCTTGATTACTTGAGTAGGTTAATTTTGAATATTCTATTTTTATTTTCGCCTGTTGTGTCTTAATCTCTTGTGCAGGTTCATAAATACTGAGAGCAGTAAGAACGAGTTTGTGACACAAGTGATTCAAGGTTTTCAACAAAGGAGATCGATATAGGATCAGAACAAGGTAGGCCGTCTTCTTCGTTTCTCTCTTTTCAATTGTAACTTAGAAAAGTGTATAGTAGATTTTCACTTAGGTTGCTAGACCCACTCATTGAGCTAGAGGGATTGTCTCTGCCCTCGAAGAGGATTGACCTAGACAACGCCCTTACAAACATGTTAAATCGAAAACTTCTTGCTATGCATCATCAACAATTTCTAATATTTTGCATATGTTCTTGAGGATATATGCCTTCACTACATGAAGTATACTTGCAACCTTGTTAAATGTTTGTGTTGTTGCGGTAGCAAAACTTGACAATGAAAATGACTATACTTCCAGTGGAGTCATTAACAAAGGAACTATATTTGCAATGTCTTGTAGTTCTTTTAATTTCCTTTTTAGCGTGTGATTTTTTGCAATAATGTTGGTAACGTTTTGAGTAATTTCATCATTGGTAGATTGATGAAATACCATGAGCCGTATCGTGTCAATGCTAGAAAGATAAATATCCATGTGTTCTTGACCAACAATATTTTTATTTTCAAGCCTTATCTTTTCAACTTTTAACTTTTTGTTGTTCTTTTCATATTTTTCATTTTGCAATGTGACAGGATGTTCATCAAAAATAATGTCCTATACTATAATTTGAACCATTATCTTCTAATTCTCTACTAAACAAGTAGAAACCTAGTTAGTTGGTTCATTTCTACCACTTTCCCTATCTATAACTTGTTGAATTCTTTCTCTATTTATGATACTTTTGGACTTGGCTATTTGAAATGTATGCAATTGGTCTAGAATGAATTCACAAAAATTATCTTGCTCATTTTAACAACATGTTGAGTCACAAATAACCAATTTTTCAGAACCAAGATTTTTTCTCTTTCCTATAGTCGAGGATGATGCTACACCAGTAACAGGTGTGGAAGGTGAATATTTTTATGCAAGATTTAGGGATTTTTGTTTATGTCTTGCTTCAAATACTCTTTGGGCATCCATTGTTGATATTTGATACTTGATTGTCTGCAAATTTAATAAACTATGTGTTGTGTAAACATATTTTCAATTAGACAAAGATTTCGAGGCAGTATTTGCTTTCACATTATGACATGCAAAATTTGCATTGGTTCTTTGTTTGGATGTAATTTAGGTTATTGAGGAAAAGGAAATGCAAATTAAAGAGGAAAAAGAAAAAATAATAGTGAATTCATAAGATACAATGGCTATTGCATGTGTTGAAACTTTTGCTAGAGTTCCCATGTTCATAAAGTGCAAGTTGAGAAAATACAAATCCCTAAACAATTGTGTAGAAAAATAAATATAATGTAGAGAAAATTGTGAAAGAACCTAAGCAATTGATAAAATGAATTGTTTAATAATGTTGAATCCATTGAGATGTGAGACCATGAAATTATTCACTAGTGCAAATGTCTATGTTTCTCTTCTTTTTTGATGGTAAATTCAAATACCACTTGGTTGATTGTATAAGTGAGCATATCTTGGTTCATTTATCTGCTACTTATATTTATCTGCAATGTCACGTAAATTCACAATTTTCTACTCCAGCCCCAATTACCAGTTGTTTCTATTCTCGGCGTGGAAACTACCACATACAACATTTTTAATAAATAACAATTTAAAATATCAAAGCCAATGTTTATGGGAAGTAATGGAAATAAATATTGATTTTGCAAATCATCTTAGCCACTCACTAAGTATTTTAGTCTTGATTTAATGTCATTGAAATACATGTCATACAAATAGAAATTTGTGATACAATATATGGTCATTGGTTATCTGCAGTATATTCTAAAAGGTTTTCTGGTGCATTTTCCAACTTAAATTTCCCAAAATTTATCAACAATTTATTGGATTCATGATTTTGGGTTGAAATATTTGCAAAATCTAATAGTCGTACAAGTTTTCTAAAATGACTAAGTGAATATATGAAGTAATAAAAAAGCTGATGAAAATTATGACAATTAGCTTTAAAATTACCAACAATAACTGTAAAAATTTGTAAATAATTATGGTGGGTTGATGTGCTTGGCTATTTCTATCACACATTAATTTAGTTATTGAGTTGGCCCCCACCACTAAATCGTAGACCATTTATTTTATTTTGATATTGTAATACAAAAAATGTTGAAGGGAACTTGATTTACAAACACTCAGATACACAATTTTCAAGATCACAATGCAAATCTAATTGCCATAACGCATTCTATGTGGTCGCATATACATTTTCTCGTGATTTTTGTCAAAGGTTTTCATTTACTAAAGCTATTAATCATGATTTAATAGTACAATTCTAGTTGTCATTACTGCCATTTTTTCTTATTCGTTGCCAAATTCAGATTTGATTTATAGATTTATTGACATGTTTAACACTTTCAATAAATAAAAATTGAAAATTTCAAAGCAAACATTAATGGTAGTTGGTAAAATAAATATTGAAATTCGAAAATTATTCCCTTTATTACTTTGGTGGTTATTTCCTTAATGTTGTTGATATATGTGTACTAAATAGCAGGAATATATGAAATAAAACAAATACGAGTTCATTGTGATCATGTACATTATTGTAGAGATATTTAATACAATGATATAGAAATATCGTGTACAGACACAATCACTTAACGTTAGCACAAACACATATTCTAACAAGGCTGCAAATTTGCTTGGAAAACAATGGAAATTTCAGTAATGTTTTATGGAAATCCCAGTTACAGGTTTCAAGCTTCAAGATTTTGGGTTCCCCAATGGTTTTTCATGGTGCTAAATCCATTTCCAACATCAAAAACAAGATTCAAGCACTCTTACCATCACATTTTTCAGAAAAAAAAATGGTCGAATTATGACAGGTTTTGTCTTTCTAGGAAAATTTACTACCTCGGTAGACAACTCCTTAGCACAAAATGATTCCATGGCTTTGGTAATATTCTATATATATTTCTAGTTATATCTAACTACTAATCAGATAAATAATAATGGATAATATTAAAACTAGCTTAAAATAAAAGAAGCAAAAAATGCAAGATTAATCAGCCAAAAAAATGCCAAAATGGTTTACATTTAGTCTTCTAATGAAGATCCTTAATTATTTATTTTATTAACACTAAAGCATGTTGCTAAAAATTGGCATACAAATTCCTTCGCACTAATATCAGTCATTGACATTTGAAACTGTTATTAATTGATGTGGGTCCCAGATGTTATGAGGATGAAGCAAAGTTTGTGAAATACATTACTAAATAACAATTCAAAAGTAGAGGTGCATATTTTCAATTTGATAAATACTAGACAAAGTTGTTTGTTATTTTGATAAATACTAGACAAATCTTCGGGCATAGTTAAAGCACTGGCGCACATGCATTTGTTGTCAAATATGCACAACAATCTCTGGATAGCTACTTTTGTATTCAATAACATGTTTCAGTGGAAAAAGTTAAACAAATCGATTGATCTACATTTGTTCTCTACACATGCTTCCTTTGAATGGAACCTAGATATCCTCAAGGGAATAAATACCTCTTCATATAGCTTCCACCGCACACGATAATAATTAGGTTCAATGTTATTATAATTGGATCAAAAATCGATATTCTTTCTTTGACATAACAACATAGCAATTTCAAATATTTGTAGAAGGATGCTGTGTGGAACAAGAAACATAAACCTCCACACTCACATACATCCACATTTCAAGGTCACATATTAGTAAGTCTATGATATTATTGGTAATATTCATTGATAACATAATAATATTATTTCAATATGTGTAGAAAACTTTTTGCATAATCAAATTTGTAAGAAAACACTTTTCAGAATATAGCATAATCAAGATCTTATGTGCTCAAGACTTTAGCAATCAAGTGATTAAAGAATTAAGAATATGTGTAGGGTTGTATTATTGGCAATATTTTAACAATAAATAATACATAGAATTTGACTATGCATCATTGTATATTATCTTTGAAATTTCCCACACTCACTCTTCACACTCAAACAAATCTTTGCACTCAGGCGCATCAATGCTAAATATGTAAAAGTTCACTAATTGAAAAAACAATTCATTTGAAATAAGATCAACCCGATCGAATATTCATCCTACCATCCCTCTCTGTGCACACACAACTATGTTTGCACAACTCTTTTCATATACTTATAACCACTTTCGCACAACTCTCTCTACACAACCATCTTCATATATGCACGATGAGTTGCACACAAATTTTTCGTGTAGCTAGTTGAAACAAATTTCAATATTTCATTGTTCAAACTTTGGTACTTCACACAATTATATGGAATTGGTATTTTGCATAGTTGATACTAACATATACTTCCAAATAAAAGAAGCGATATTAACATTATCCTTTGTTATTTGGTTGAAGAATCTAACCATTTTCGAATAGTTTTTCTGATTTATTGAATCACTAAAATCTAGTTTAATGTTATAACTAGCAAGATACAAATCTATGGAAATATACAATAATGATTTCTTCACATTCTCACAAAATCATTTTCTTCTACACTAAGTATTCCAGACTCTTTATTTTTTATCTGAGTACACACGAAAGTGTAGAGAGTAAGTGCAAAAAGATTAGAGTCATATAAAATATCAAATCTCATTTATCAATCGTATTGTTGTGTATTATAGTGGTTCTTAGAGAAATTAATATTCGTGTTTATGACATATTGTATTTTCTAATCATCATAATGATAGTAGGAAACATACAAACTGTTGAAATAATTCTCCACATTCTTGATGCATAGACTTGGTTTTTGCACTTAGCATGCATGAATTAATCAATACCAAGTACTATGATTAATATCCATTCAATAAATCCACACAGAATGATGTTATCACAGTTAGTTTCAAAGATATTGATAAGGCAGTATATATTGATATTATGAAATACTATTTTCGATATCTATTCGGTGAATTAAAGTATATATATTACTTTTAAAGGATCGATATTTAACATTTGATAGAGTTATCCCGGATTAGAGAAAAAGTTATGAGTTTTGGTTGGTTGTGCTATTGGTGTTGGTCTAGTGTGCCCCTTTTTGTTGTAGTTGTTACTGGTGTTGTTGGTGTACTAATGAGTAGCTTTTATCTATATGTGACTAGTGAGAGAAGTTAGTTATAGACATAGGACATGTGGACAAAGTACAATTAATGAATTAGAGATTAGGCTAGAGACCAAATGGTGCTTATGCAAATGGACATGTTTTCGTTACTTGCATCACAAACTGAGCCTATTTTCCAAAATATTTGTTGGCTGGATAGTTTGTGACTCATTTCTACTAGGCTATTTTTATATGAGGATGCAATATGGAGATGGATTAGTAGTTTTTTTTTTTTTTTTTTGAGTTTTTAGTTGCGGAGTACTATTTAGTGTTAGCTTCATGACAAAAGTTGTGTGAAGGTGGTTGTGTGTGTACAAAACCAGTGGTTATTTTATCATTAATATATTGTGCAAAGTGCAAAGGTTAGTACAATGAAAGCTCAAGAGTTTTTTTGTGCATTATGAATTCACTTTGTAGTTCCACATGTATGCGTTTGTGTTTATGTGTTTTATTATTATTGTTATTATTATTATTATTATTTATGATTGTATACTGCAACTACGACAATAGCTATCCGAAGAAAGTTGTGCAAGAGTGGTTGTGCGGATCTGGATATTTGGAGAAAGCATGTGCAGAAAGTTAGAAATGCATGTGCATAAACATAAAGAGATTTGCATATGCCACAATTGTAAACTTCAATAAACATGTCTAAGTTATAATGTTAATTATATCTGCATTGTTTAGTTTTAGAATTGCTAATGTCTAAACCATTTGGAATAGAAATCTTTTTCAATTTGATTGTGATACTCATGCATTTTGATACAAGAGCTTCTTTTTTAAAAGATCTCATTGTAACCTTTACATAATGAAATTAATATTAATTATTAATTTTCTTGAATGGTTTAACAAAAAGCTTGAAAATGGACATGTTATCGACGTACACATTTTTTCAATTGTTGGGACTAATAGTTTCATCTCTTATTCACATTGCACTTATATAGGAGGACATTAGAAAATATACAAATAAAGACAATATGGTAAGTTGATATTCTACAATCAGAAGTGATTTTCTACTCTATGAAAAAAAAGTTTACAAAATGACATTATTATTATTTATTTGAAGAACTAAGTTCGTTTAATTGGACTATTTTTGAGTTGGAATTTAAGTAAAACACACATTATTTAAAGTAAACATTTTTACAGTAGTATTTTATAATAAAATATCAAACAAACTAGTACTAAGAAAAATTGCAAGATTGATGGAAATCATTGCTTGATGAATACCATTAAAATGGATAATAGTTAAATGCACTTCATACCATTAAAATTGATATTAGTTAAATTTCATTTCCTATATGGTCAGCTCAATGATGATAGAATTAAGGCGGTTGTAACTTCTTTGCAAAAATGATGCCGGGAGAAGGGAGTGGGAGGTTGAAACCAGAGATTTCATTATACATAGTACAAAATGATTCAAGACATTAGATATCAATTCCTATTTTTTGTGAAAACAATTTTTTAATTTTAATTTTCTATGGTCCACAGATAAGAGAATAGAGCAAATTGCAAAGATTGGTCAAAGCTATGTGACAACATTCAAACTAAAATTGGACTTTTTTATATGTGTTATAACAAACTAAAATAGGTCATTCGTATAAAAGGAATTGTATCTAGGTTCAAATTGTAATTACCATAGCTATGATTAAAATAAACATCAAAGCCAAAACAAATTTCCAACAATTGAAAATATTTATTGAATATTCATTTTTCATTTCGATCAACAAAAGAGAAATCATGTTCGAATTATTCATAAAATTAGTATACAATATCAAAATTTTCACTAAAAGATTAGTTTTTAACAATAAGATACATAATTGGAATAACAATAATACTATATGGCTAGTTATAATAGCTATTCTATCTATAGTAAAACTTTTCCAGATATCCCAATGTATTTACATTTGTCATTTCGATTTTGTCTCATTAACTTTGCACTTCTAAATTTCAGAGAAATAACAACAATTGTTCTACAATAAATTAAATACATATAATAAATGATAATTTAACTCTGAAACAAATTTATCTCTAGGGAAAACTTTAGGGGCGAAATTTTGCAAGCAGGTTATTTTATGAACATTTTTTGAATAAAAAAATATTCATCAATTTGGTTAAAAATTCACCTATTTTTACATATATATGATTAAATTGATGATATGCGCCTAAAATTTACCATTTTTAAGAGTAAATTACATGTTTCTTATTGAATATTTGCCTACATTCTATATGTATGTATTTTCAAACCAAAATAGTCACCTACAATACTAAATACAGGAAAATATTTAAATCCTTTAAAAATACCTTGGTTATCTCGTTTAAAAAAAAACAAAAACATGTACAAATGTAAACCACGTCGATAATTTTGGGTACATAAAATAAAATTCGATTTCTAAAGAGTTTATCAAAATCTTTATACCTACCCACAAAAGCAAATGAATTGGAATCTCATGAACCATTCTATGAAAAAGCCATTTGCAATGAAGAGCAGAAAGCTACATCCAAAGATTGACCTAATTCATAATAACATATATAGAAATTTGAATGTTTGATGACTAGTAAACAGAAAAACAAATATTCCAAGAGTTAAGCAAGGAAAATTTTAGGGGCTAATATTCCATGTTTCTTCCTAAAAAAAGATTTTCCAATTTCCATTTTTCTAAAAATAAATTCGTCCAAATTTTTATAAGTACAAAATAGTTTAACTTAAAAATTGCCAATATTATATATTTTCTAATATAAAATAATTAGAAATCTAAATATTTTTACAAAATTATCATCAAACATCTTAAGATTTGGATATTAGGACTAGTAAGATTTGCCAAGATTGCTAAACTTTAAGATAAATTTCCATCCCTAAAATTTTCCCTGGATTTAAGAAAACTTATAGCATGTAAAAGCATATGTCATAATTGTTTAATTATTAATTGTTTTCAGTGTTTGTGACTTCTTGAAGTAGCTTCTTTAATTTTTCCTGTATGCAATCTTTCATAAGAGAAATTGTAATTTGTAGTTTGACACTTTGACTGAATATCTCTTTTTCAATTTCTTTGGCTTTTCCTTGCAATTATGTAGCTAAAATATAGTTTTGTTCATTAACATTAACAAAGCTAATTAGCATTTTACTACTTTCATATGTACTAAAATCAGCTATATCATCAAATTGTGTTGCCTTTGACTGTTTCAACTTATCCAATTCAACAATTAAAATTTGTCTTGAAATTAATCGAGAGTCACATATGATATGTAGACTGTTCAGATTCTACACAATCTATACGGTCTTGACATATGAATTTACTCTTTGATTATCTATGTTTTGATATTCAAAAATAATGTTCTTCATTCTTCTGATTCTCTAAGACCATGCAATGTTGAGTTGCTTGATTCAATTAACATTTGGCAATTCCTACCCTCTTTCTTTTGCATCATAAAGTAAATCAAGTCTCTGGTTGAAAGAAAATATATCGTTGTTCATGAAATACCTGTCTCCTTCAAGATCACGATGAATGCACACAAAAAATGACTTAGTTCTTTGTCCCAAGTGTTCTAGATTGAAATCTACTTGCCATGCATGTTCAATGATTTTCAATCATTGGCATATATTGCTAATAATATATGTTGTAGTGTTTTATTCTCAAAGATGTAGAAAAAGAACCCACTTAAGATTGTGGATGACAAACAATCTCAACAATATAAATGGCTATTAAACATTGTACATCTGCAGCAACTGATAGAAACAAAACCTACGAAAGTCTAGATTTAGGCTACAATCATAGTTAGACAACAAAAGAAAGAGTAATAACTCCAATCATCCAATGGAAATAAGATATACAAAGAATAGTTTTATTATAACACCTCTGAAGAGAAAAAATAAATGTTACCAGTCCCCCTCTATGGGATCGGTTCTTGGCTATCCCCAAAAATCTTCAACTTGTGTAGAGACACTCTCCTCTATAATGTGTAAACCCAACAAAAATATGGTGTGTGACAATGAAAATAATCAGAGTTACAATAGTGAGTGCAACAACGAAAATAATCAAAAGTGAATAATGAATGGAAAGCCCTTCTATTTATAAAAAAACATTGAGTTATCCTCAAATAATGAGGAATAATAAAATATTATTGATCCCATTCTCGGGATAACCACTTGGAATATTTGATTATATTTGGTTAGAAGGGAAAAAGTATTATACTTTTATTTAGAAATAATAAATAAATAAATGATTTATTTATCATCTTAAGGAATTAGTTAAGGAATAATAAACAAATAAGGATTTATTTAGTTATTCCTAAGGGATTTAGTCAAATTTGGCAAAGAATAATAATTAATTAGTGATTAATTAATTATTCTTGTAGAAAAATAAGATAATTAATTATTGATCTATTTATTTTTCATGATTGGGTCAAATATGACAAGGACTAATAATTAAACAATGGTTTAATTAATTATTCCTAGAAGAAAAAAGATAGTGATTTATTTAATTATTCTTCATGGGCTTAACTATAAATTACTTAACAAAGGTGGTTTATTAAGTAATTTCTCACAGTGAAAGAAATTTTACTATGGTAAAATTGGTTTTACATGGTGTACTTCAATCCATCTAGTAAATTAGGCTAGATAATCAATTTTTTGGTGATAACAGATTTCTCTCCAACGTACAAGTGCTATCAGCGAAATGTATGACTGAAGTAAGTTGTAAAGACACAATCACTAGAAAACATAGGGGAGTCAGAGAGAGAAAGGGAGAGACCAATGAAGCTGAACTTGAAAGAGGATAGAGACAGATGGGGCAAGACTAATGAAAGTCTCATTTTACGTTGTGGTACCAAACCTCAATGAGGCAGGGGAGGCATACCCATACCCGTTGAGATAACTTAGTACAAACATAATGGTTCCCATCGAAATATAAAACTGAGTAATGAAGTACATGTTGAATGGTACATGACATGCTGACATAACAGAGATAGAAAATAATACAATGTGTCCCATATACATAATGCACCTAGAAAAACATGAGCCAGGACAAAATACAATATTTGAGTACATGAGATACAAAGGCCCTTCCCTAAAAACAAAATTGTGTGGGGAGGGTAAAACAACCAGAGAAGCCCTGCTGAAAAAGGAAGGGCTCTGCAAAAATGAATGGATCATTTGGAGAAGACATGCATGCTATGAATACTGCAATCACTAGGAACCAAACCCATCAACTCTGTGGAACTACATCTGAGGCTGTAGCATAGTAGGTATGCATCCGAGCATGTGGGGGGCTACCTGAAGGGCCACCCCCTCATGAGGTCTGAAACATCTCACATACACTCGAGAATCACTGGTACAATCTGTTGCATCATTAGACCATCAAGTGTATGGATCACAGACATGAAACAACCAAGTCAAAGGGAAATAATGAGATCCTCTACTCGATCCAAGGCATCGAACAAGAATGGAAGCTGGAACTGAGATACACCACCCTATAGACTATTCTTCTCGAATAAATGAGTTGATGTCAACAGAATAGGACCTATGATAGATGAGGCAATGAGGATCCTCAACTAAAGAATGAGGGAAAATAGTAATGTTTCTGTTGGAATGACACCAAGGATAATGGGGAAAAAATGGAATTGAGGAACAAACAGATGACTACCCATGTCAAGGCATAAAGTGCATGGTTGACCTAGCAACAACTAACTCAACTCTGAAGGGGGATGGTGACAATTTGACTGGAGGCCAAAATGGGCAACATAGGATGAACGGTATGAAAACAAGGATGGAATATCGTGACATGAAATAGACTCCAAGAATGCAAGGGTGACTCACCACGGATGCTCTGAACAAGGGTGACTCGATGACACTGCCACACAAACTAGGCTCGGTGGGGAACATCAAAACATGAGTAAATGATGGTTACTCATGATGAAAGTTGACATATGGTATGAAAAGTATTAAGAGGAGGTGGACCACAAAGTAAAAGTATTGCTTTTATGATGAAATTCAATTTTGAGAGGCGATGAAGTGACCTTTCTTGGAAAAATGACTTCCTAGTGAAGTGTCAAATCATCAAAAACTAAGGAAGACCCTTTATAGAGGTCGATGAGAGAGCTCGATGAGATATTTCCAACGGTGCTAACAGTTTCTCAAACTGAGCTACATTCTGGTTACAATGGGAAATAGAAAAATTGGGAATTTTTCTATGAAAGGATGTTTTCCCTCCAATTTGGTTAATTTGCTAAGTGAGATGCGGTGAATTTGGAGAGGAGGAAAAGGCCCTAAATCTTGTGGAGATTGTAGCAGACAAACTGATTTTCAGAATCAAGATCTGCAAATTTCAAGTAGGTGGCCTTAATGCTTCTTGGAATGATGGTTCCTGGTGAAGAATTAAGGGAAGGGGAAAACGAGAATGAACTACTAGAGGAGATCTAGAATCATCCTCACCCACTAAGTTAAACATGGGGACTATGTGGAAATAGAGTAGAATATTTGAAGATATGGTAGAAAACGTCTATGATATGTGTTGTCCATATGGCTTGTTGGAGAGGTTGGTAGGACAAACTATCCAAGGAATGGGAGGATAATCAGCCATACCTCGATCTAGTGGTATCTAGGCTGAGACTTATGTTAATCAATGGCCGAGGGAAAAAACATCATGCCCCCAAGCATGGGATACTACTCGCAAACATATGTGATGGAGGGGACTAATATGCTATACAAAGGTGGGAATGATGCTCCCTAGCAGGAGGAGTTTGTGGAGCACCATTGTGTTTTGAGTGCTCGAAATAAGGATTCAAGCTTCTTAGCACAAATTGGCACGAAATCCTCCAATGGATATGTAGGGGCCTATGTGCCCTCGAGTATGATATGGGCGTACCAAATGTATTTAGAGTGGTGGACTCCAAATATGGAAGGAAGTATGCATGATGGTGCATATCGTCCCAAGGGTAATCAGGGGTAGTCATGGCTTCCATGATGTCCTCATTAGAATGGAAGATGGGGAGATGAGAGGAAGATTGGCCACATGATGCTGTAATGTTACCTGGTGCATCAACCTGAGAAAGAAGATTCACATACGTATCGTATGGAATGGTAGACAACGAGCTGGTAGATGGAGGATCTACGGATGTTAAGACCTCGAATTCTATCGAAAGGCATTCGCTAGAAGCACACAAAGAAAACTCAGAAAGGTTTTCCTGTGAGGAACACAAGGATGATGATAGGTAAAGGATATGGCCTATGGTGTCCATCATCTCGACATCAAGGGGAGGGATCACAATGGTGGGACCATAGTCCCCCTGTTTTGGTTGACTACTAGTACCAGAATCCACGGGTAGAGGAGTAGATGATCCACTACGAGCGGCCTCATATTTGCGAATCTCCCCAAGGGAATCACGAAATTCATCACGATGAGGGAAACAATGGGAATAGTGACCATGATTATCACACAAGGCACAAGGGTGATTTGTGCATAAAGTTTTGAGTTTCTTGGGTGGGTCCGGTAAGTTAACATGGACTTATAGGATATTTGGCTCAGGGAACGCTTCATGAACCAAAGGTTTAAGTTGAGGAAGTTTAGAATAATTGTTGGTGGCATGCCCAACAACTTTACACAAAGTGCATGGGGGTGATAGCTTTGGGGCCTTAGGGGTTGGAGGAGCTTGGGGAGCCTTATCCTTAGGTTCTTTCCTCTTAGCTTTTCCCCCTTTTCTGGATGCTTTCGCAATAAGAGTTGGTTCCTATTGAGGTTCCTATTGAGGTTGTGATCGAACTGAAGCAGTGACCGAGGTCATGGGGACTGGTTGAAGTAGGGTCAAAGCATGATAAGGTCTTAGCTAGCTAGGTGGAATGCTTGTAGGGGGATTCATGTACCATACTAGGATCCCCAAAGTCATGTTAGGAAGTACTAGCGAAGCCATGATAGGGTTAGAAAATACTCCTAGAGGGGGGGATAAGAAATGTATCTGGCCTGCAGGGTACTGGAAGGTTGAGACCTGGAGGAATAATTCCTGGTGGAAACATAGTATAGGCACCCACAAATGGGGGAGGTTCTAGGGGGGTGGATCCATAGAGCTCAGGTGGAAGGGTAACAATAGGGTGCTGAGGAGCTAGTTGTTGATCAGGGGTATTGGACTGCTTAAGGGTAGCCCGTGATGCTTGTAACATGCAAACACTCATAGAGTTAGGCTCTAAGATGGGAGGGGGAGGACTAGGGAAATCACCCAATAATGAGGAATCTTTATAGACTCCAGGTGAAACACTGGTGGGAGAGTTGAATACTATTTGTCGGACATTGACGAGATAATGGACTCAGGAGAGGTCACGGATGTTGGCTTGTAGTAAGTCAACTGATCAATGGTTGTGATCTTCCCTTCGTGGGGGAAAAACATCTTGTGAAACACCACAGACATGATGGATGACATGGAATATGTGTAAATATGACCTAAGAGAATGTTGTAATCCAAATGGGCATCAATGACTTCAATGTTGACATGGGCAGTCTTTCTCACAAGGGTTGCTAGATAGTTGCGGTACATGCCAAGGGGCTGGGAGGAGTTTCCATCCTAAGCACACAAAGTGATGGTGCATGAGGAAAAATCAGGTGAATTAAGTTGTTTCCAAACAACAACGGACATCACATAGGTGGATGTGCCTTCGTGAATAATGCATCAGGAGTTGATGGAATTACAAACTCTAACTGCTATCTAAAAAGAAACAAATGAAGGCAATGGGGGATGCTTTGATGTATCAACTAGGAAGACAATCAATCAAATGATTGTTAGAAGGATCTACTCCACCTAAGGAAGTTAATAGAGCTTTCTTTTGAGATGGGCATGACTGGAGGACTTCCAGCATCAACATGGAAGCAGGTGATTGCATCAAGTCATCTACTATATGTATGGGCGGCTCTATCAGAAGTCGCATTACGACATAATGGTCCCTTTGGCATATTAGGAATGTCCTCAACTTTAGGTTGAGGGATCTGTAAAGGAGAATTTGGTGCCATAAGAGGCTCAACGGATATTTTGGTTTTGACTCAGTGGCAGATAAATTTGAGGGCTTGTCATATTGACATGACCGACTTTGCAGGTTGATATTGGAGGGGTTAACCTCATTAGAGTTCATCATAATTTTCTGGTAGTCACCAAGACCAAAAGTTTAAGGGGGATGGGCTACTTGACCTAAATGAGTTGAGTAGCAAAAAGTCCTTGCTAAGGGAAAGGATTTTTCAGCACTACCAGCTGAGATGGCACAAGATTCTGAGGTGGTTGTTGACCTCTAGAAGATGCTTGAGATTCCCAAGTTTGGCGCATATGGGGTAAGAGAGGGCACTAATGTGTATAATGGCCATGTACGCTACAACATACACAAGGCTTTCTCATATGAATAACCTTTTTCTACTTGGGTTGGATGCCCTGTTGGTGGTTGTTGGTGTTAGGGTGGTTCCTCTGGGGTTCACTTGGTTGATTACCTTGGTTACCCTTGTTACCCTTCCCCTTATTCTTTTTCTTCTAATTTTGGGGATTTGTCCCACTCTGCTACGCAAACACTTGACCCTAAGGGGCCAGTTTTTACTGGGGCTGAGGATGCATGGGGGTCTACAGCACCAAAGCTTGAGGGGATGGAGTGGTAGGCTATGCGTAAGGAGGAGAAATAATTTGCTAGACGGGTTGGGGTCTTGGCAACATGTTGCTAGCTGGAGGGGCATAATTATTAGAGGAACTGGTGCCCCCTATGGGTAGCCATAACTTTGTTGAGTATATGGCGAAGAGTGTGAAAGGGATCCAACGATACTGTCGATGGTGTGAGATGCCCTCGGTGCATTGGCACTTCCAAGATGAGGGAGGTCTAGAATAACGATATAGACATAACCGGATTGTGCATAAATTAGATCATATCTTAGAGTGGTTTAGAGAGCTTCTTCCTCAGTCTGAGGAAAATGGGACACGACATATTTTTTAATGGGAGATAAAAGGCTCATAAGAAACCAATCTAGATAGACACAGTCTTCGAAAGGTGGAGCACGACATGTGCTCCTCCTTCGACACCACTCTTGAACATGGTTGGAAAGGCGAGTGGTGAAGGAATGACGGAATGTGGTCAATAACTTCATACCAGTGTCGTACTGGAGAAGTAACTAGAAATATGAGAGAAATGCTTTAGCAAGCATCACGAAAATGGAATGAGATGTGGAGGGCTGGTCTACATACCATTTTGCAGCGTATCCAGTGACTGTGCATTGGAATAGCCAAAGACGAATGGAGTCATCGGTTATGGAGTTCGAAGAACACCACATGTGGAAGGATCGAACATGGTTGCTAGGATCCTCTCCAGCATTACCCTCAATCTTCGGGATGTCTGAGGGAAGCTTTATCGGCATAGAGGGCCAACCAGCATCATGGTGTATGGGGTTGTTTATCAACTAGTTAAAATAAGGTAGACTTAACCCAGCCATAAATGGGAGCATGGGGGCTACTGGAATAGTTCCTGAGACTATCCCACTTGATGTGACCACTGGTATAGAATCGGAGCCAACACCAAGTTGAGTTTGTGTACCAACTATAGGTCCAGACATGGTGGATATATGTGATTAAGGAGGCTCAAAATCAAATGAGGAATCGAGTGAACCAGTAGAAGAGTCAGCGCGGGGATTCGGAGGGCTATGAATTTGAACTTAGCAGGGATGAGTAATATGTCTAAGCAGAAACTGGGGGTTAAGGCCTAATATTCTCCGTGATAAATGCCTTGGTGGAAAAATTGTGGTAGGACACATGTGACATGGAAATGGTGGAGGGAGATCAACAATATGCCTTTGTCTCAATGAGGGGAGGTAAATTTATTATGTTAAGTCTTGGTTTGGTGGTGTAAACCAAGTGTCGTTCACTTAAGGTGTGTTTGTGTGTGCAAGTGTATTAATTGATTAATCCCATATCATGTTTGTAAAAAGGAAAAAAGATTGTTGAAATTAAACTGAAATTAATAATAGAAAATGAAAAACAAACAATTAACTAAACCCCACCCAAACTGGGTTTGCAAACACTATGCTGGTTGGTGGCTAAGTTGATGGAAAATACACTGAAATGGTCAAGAGATCTAAGTTTTGGTGTGACTAGGATCAAGTGACGCTAAGCTGCTAGAAATTGGTGTAGCAACAACAAAAAATCAGAGAGGAAGATCGCTGCAAAAAGATAGGGAGATGGGCGAAATGCCTAGGGCAATCGATGGGACCCTGAGGAAAATGACCAAACAAGTTTAAGTGTGAAACTATGGATGGTAACAAGCTATCTTAATAGATCTAAAATAGAAGGGTACATATCTGGAAAATGTGGTTGAAAGCGCTGCAGAAACTTAGACTACTCACTCAGCTAAACACCTCCTAAAAAGGTGGAAGCGTACTAGAATCCCTAGGGAAGGCTAAATTCAACTTCGATGAGTAAATTAGAGTGGACCAAGGCCTAAGCAGGATGAGACATAGGTCATAAAACCCAATAGATATCTCTCTACAAAACCTAGAAACAGATCTGAGAAAAACCCTAAAACCCTGAAATCACGGGTACTGACCTATTTTCCTATAGGGATCACACTTTTTGGGCTAGTAAGTGTGCTCTAGCCTCCAGATCACACTTTTTGGGCCAAAAAGCGTGATTTCTACTATGTTGATCCTGGTCGACAAATCTCGGAAAAAATTGTTGCCTTTATCACGGTTGGTTCCTATGACCTGTGGAAAAGATCAGAAAGCTTGCAGAAGTCAGAAATTTAATAGATCTAGGGTTAAAAAACTAGGAAACATTAAGAGAATTGACAAAATAAGAAACCTTAAGTTGAAAACCAAAGGTCACTTAGGTTTCTAGATCTGAAGTGTAAACCTAGTGGAGTCGCCAATTTTGTTGTAGTGTTTTCTTCTCAAAGATGTACAAAAAGAACCCACTTAAGATTGTGGATGACAAACAATCTCAACAATATAAATGGCTGCTAAACATTGTAGATCTGCAACATCTGATAGAAACAAAACCTACCAAATTACAGATCTATGCTACAATCATAGTTAAACAACAAAAAGAAAGAGTAATAACTCCAATCATCCAATGGAAACTAGATATACAAAGAATAGTTTTATTATAACACTTGTGAAGGGAACAAATAAATGTTACCAGTCCCCATCTATTGGATGGGTTCTTGGCTATTCTCAAACGTCTTTAGCTTGTGTAGAGTCTCTCTCCTCTATAATGTGTAAACCCATCAAAAATATGGCGTGCGACAATGAAAATAATCAGAGTTACAACAGTGAGTGCAATAATGAAAATAATCAAAAGTGAATAATGAATGGAAACCCCTTCTATTTATAACAAAAAATGAGCAATAATTTATTATTATTGATCCCATTCTTGGAATAACCACTTGAATATTTTATTATATTTGGTTAGGAGGGAAAAAATATTTAGATTTTTATTTAGAAATAATAAATAAATAAATGATTTATTTATCATCTTAAGGAATTAGTTAAGGAATAATAAACAAATAAGGATTTATTTAATTATTCCTAAGGGATTGTCAAATTTGACAAAGAATAATAATTAAGTAGTGATTAATTAATTATTCTTGTAGAAAAATAGGATAATTAATTATTTATCTGTTTATTTTCATGATTGGGTCAAATAAGACAAGGAATAATAATTGAAAACTGGTTTAGTTAATTATTCCTAGAATAAAATAAAATAAATAGTGATTTATTTAATTATTATTCATGGTTTTAACTATAAATTACTTAACAAAGGTGGTTTATTAAGTAATTTCACACAGTGAAAGAAATTTTACTATCGTAAAATTGGCTTTACATGGTGTACTTCGATCCATCTAGTAAATTAGGCTAGATGATCAATTTTTTGGTGATAACAATATATGTTTTTACTGCATTAAGGAAATTGATAGATTTAGAAAATCTATGTGATTTGACATGAATAGTAATCTTTGGCACTATTGTCTGTATTTCCAATAAAGTCATCAACAAAGGACTCAAATTTAGAGCATCTTATAGGTCCTTTCTTCTTGTTTTTAGGCTCAAAATTTATGCTTCCTGTTGACTAAGGGAGTTTGCAAACACGTTACCGATAATTTGATTTAGCTCTACGACCGACGTCATTACAATTCCAAAAAAATCAATATGCATTTCAATTTGGTTTAAAATCTTATTTCTATGAAGATTTTCCTTCTCAATCTTCATTTGTTTATTGCTTCCTTCATAATTTTCATTTTGAAATGTGACATAACCATCATAAAAAATAATAGATTCCTTGGTAATTTGTGCTATGTTTTCCCATTTTTCCGCAAAACAAACACTAAGCCAATCAAGTAGCATAACATTGTCAACTTATATGTTTATAGCTTCTTCAACACTTAACGTTTTCATAGGACTTGTGGAATTGGTTGATTCACCAGTATACATTTCTTCTAAAATAAAACTATGATCAAGATCTTTGTGCTTCTCATTATTTGATAGCTTATTATGCATCAATTTAATATTTGCAATATCTTTTGTCATGTTTTACTTGATAATGAACTCACATGAGTATTGTTTATTCAGTATAAAAATTTCTCTACAAAAATATTGGTACCTAGTTCATCGATGATTTCTTCAGCATTTATGGTTAGCCCTTTATTTCCATGAGTATTTTTTATGCAATGTATAGATTGATATTCATAAATACTAATACTTCATTCTTCCATGATATATTTAACATCTATAATTAGTTTTTTTTTTTTTTGTCGATGCATTTTGACATTGTTCACTCATCACCAAAGGCTTTAATTTCTTCAACTTTCCTTAAGTTAAAAGGATTCAAAGTCTCTACAAGCTCTGTAACATGAGCCATAGTTTTCACTATAATCTCTCTAATAGTAAACGATAAAGGAATGAATTTTTGTCTTTTTGCTTTGAAATATATTTAACCCATCGAGGTATTGCCTACAAACTTTAGCAACAAAATACATGTATATAAAAAATTTCAGCAATAACAATGGCTTACCTTGAAATCCATATATTTGAATTAGCGTATTACTTTATCTTTCTTCATGCATACCTTTGCCCCATAGGAAAACTTATTCTTGTCCAAATATACGATGAGGCTCTTGCCTAGTTATCATGTAACTAACTTGCCTTACAAAAACATCTTGAATTAGATAATATTTTAAAGAAACATTATTCTTCCATAGCAAAGGATACTATAATTTCATTGGTTCTTGATTCACATTGAATTTAGGATTACAAGGAAAACATATGAATTCATCGCTAGAAATCAAAGCTTTTATGAGATATGCCATCATGATGAACCTATTGGTCTTGGATAAATTGGTTAAGTGAGAAGCTAATTCTTTGGAAATTATATCAGCTTAGTTGAATATACAATCCTTTTTGTATGTGTGATAAAGCATATAGAGAATGCATTTTGGAACATTTGTTGTAGTTTCTTGGCCCATGACATGTGAACAAATCTAACAAAAGTCCCTAAATGGTTGTTTAAATAAATATATTTCTAGAACAAAATGATTGTAAGGAACTTGGTAACTTGGCGAAAATAAATCGACAATAACATTACCCTTAGTTGCTTCTGAGAATGTGAAACTGTTTTCTTCAAACACTGCCAAGCGAATATTAGCCTCGAGTAACTTGAATATTCATCTAAATTTATTTGCATTCAAATGAATCCTCTTCATTCGTAGCATAATTGTTCTTGTTTCTGAATCAATTTTTTTTTGTGGACAAATGAAAAATTCCCCTGAAATAAAAAACTTTTGGCACACATGCAACATTCGCTAATCCACTAGTCCAAATCTTGTTATTGTACTTCTCGTCCATTGGTAGATTAGCATAATGCATATGCAATCAAGCAGTGGAGGTTATCATTGACAACACCAAGTAAATTAATAATATCAGTGAAAATAACTTCCTTTCTTTGTATGCTAACCATATTCATTTTGTAGCTCAAAACACTTCCTAAATTAATAATTTTTTCAACACCACTAAGCTGCACAATTTTGTTTTTTGATTTTGTATATATTCACTAGATCTTACTTTTGCAAACACAAAATCGGCTCTAAAAATTACAGCTGAGAAATTTGTTACACATAACAGTTATTAATAAATAGTAATTAAATATACCAAAGCTAACATTTATGGAAACAAGTGAAAATATACCTCGAAGCTACAAAACCATCTTGTCCATTTATTACGCATGTCATTTTTGTGTGACTATAAATTGTTTACAATAATGGCATCTAGCTCACAAACTGTTGATAGTAATTCTTGGTACAAAAAAGTGTGCTAATTTATGCCTATTATGAAACTACAAGGCTGCATAGTTAGAGCCTACTACCTAGTCATTATTGTCTTTGAGTTACAAATAAGTTAACATAGATTTGAAAAAGTTCAGAGACACATGCAATTTGACTAATTATTGCAAATTTCTTTGCTCTCTTATCTGCTAACCTAAATAAACGTTGGTTCAAAAATTAATGGAATTTTTTAGAAAGTCCATGAACATATGGGAAAAATGTCACACAAAATGGGAATATGTGGAGAACATATGCAAAATAACGAGTATGTACAAAGAAAGAAAGATGCAAAAAAGACAACAACACTTCCACACAATTGCCAGTTCTACACAATGTTTGTACATTTTTTCTTATCTTCTACAATTGTGAACTTAATAATTAGATTAAGTTATAATAATACAATTAAAAAATATGAAATTTTTATTGCCTTGCAACAGTTAAATTAATTACCTATTCATTTTGGACTTCACGTGACAATGAATAAACAAATATATTGTTACAACTTATACGAAAATAGCTAAATTTTACAAAAGTGTGATGTATTGCATTTATGATTTCTTATGAAATTTGTTGCTTCAAAACAAAAAACATATAGCTTTTGGAGTCTTACAATCACTCAAAAGTATCATGAAGCATGAACTGCATCATGGTCGCTCCAATACAAATGTGAAATATGAAAATGACATTGTTGAAGAGGGAAAGTCCAAATGTGATCAATAATTGTCTTATTCCCAGAAATAAAATTCTTTGTTATTTCTCGCAACTACTCTCATCACATATATTCTAATAGTTGCTTACTTCTTTTTCTATTTGAATTAATCTCAATATTGAAATCTCCAATAATTATAAAAATGTAATCACGAAGTGTGAATTGTGTCTTTTCTATTGTTATTTCTTTAATGATTGCATAAACAAATACAAGTGGCACAACATATACATTTGTTATGCATATTCGATATTGGAAATATACTTCCAACAAAACAAGTTTGATTTAGTTATTCCAAATGTTTTTTTGGATACTATTTCTATGTTTTCTTGTATCAAGTATGTAGACCATGAAGACAATTTGATATGTTGAAATTGAATTATGAAATTCAGTATTGCATGGTGGCAATTTTAAATGCATCTCCTAGATAGAAATAATCATAACATTCATTAAATATTCATCACACATAATGTCATTCACATGAGCATATAGACTTTGTGTATTCTCACTTGATATCAACTTCTTTATGTACCCTAATTTCCATGAAGCTTTAGTTCTTAAGCGCTTCATTTATTCTAATCCTTTCTTATTTATACAAGTTATTCTGTGTTAGTCATTGAAGAAGGCACAACAATTCCATCGTTCTAACATGCGACAATGTTGTATAAACTATTCCATGTGTGGATATGCCTCTTGGATCAAATGCAAGTCCATTTAATGTTGAACCCTATGATCAGTTAATTGTTTTAGCACAAGCTAGTTGTATCAGAATTCATATGCGCTCTATAATTGTAAATCTCTTGCTATTACATGTCAATGCTTTTGAACGCACACAATATTGGAGTCTAATCAGATGAAACTTTTTTGTCATACAATTCACTATACTTGTTTCTTTGAAGTTTGTTGATATTTGGATTTACAAAATCTATCCATAACACATCAAAATTAGTTCTATTTTTTTATATATTTTTTGCATATTCCATTAGCGCCATTAATGATACCATCTTCTGTATTATAGTTCCTTTTATATATCTCAACAACAATATTGCATTTGATAGGGATTTTCAATGGTAATCTCATTGTCTTCTCATATGCAACAAATCCTATTTCCTTAATGTGAGATTCATCAATTTCATCAAGGACTATAAGCTTTTCATTTACATATGACAACATTTTTTCATTATGCTTCTATACATCCATGTTTATATAAAATAGATATGGAAACAATGGATCCATTGGAGAAAGTATATAACACTTATCATTTACATATTTTATGTCTTCATCAGATTTTTTATTCACTCGCATTTTTTTAAGGATTTCAACAAACTTGTTATGGTTTTAACCCATTGTCATATGCAATTCATAGAATTTGAATTTCTCGTTCTAGAAATCATATACTAATTTTTCGCCTGCTAAAATTGGTTTCTCAAAAATCAAAGAATCTTTGATCGGTTTAGCTTGGAACAAGTCACCTGAAAATATTACATCAATTTTTCCAAAATAGGCCAACGAAGTATGCTAAATTTCACATAATTATTTATCAATGTGCTATTATAATGTTGAACCTATCAAAGACACCTCATCAATCAACATAACACGAAGTTGTTTGCAATGTTTTGTCATTGTGTCTAGTTTTTCACTTTTAAGCGAAAGATACTCTGATTTGTTAAATGGTAAATGGAATGTATAATGCAATGTTATACCACCTGCATTGAAAACCTCCTTCCTTGTATATGATGTGATGATTCCTTTTAATTGAGATGGGTCATATCTGAACATGTTATTGTACAACCAAATTAGAGATTAGAATATTGATATAATAGAAAACATTTTCCCAACACTAGCGCCACTTGTTACAAGTACATCAATGGGTCATTTTCATTTTTTTTCTTCTCATCAACTATTTATTTCACTATCTTTGCCTCTTCTGGGTTAAGCATTCTCATTATTTGATAGAATTATGTTTCTTCTAGTACTTGCAGTTTCTTTAGAATTTGATAAGGTCTCTCAACAATTGATTTTTCATTTTTAGCCTTTTGCAAATACAATATATCTGATTCGAGATCGTATTCTTGATAATGTTTTTCACTTTCTATTTCTTCACATGGAGGTAAATTTATTTCAAATAGTTCACTCTCTTTCTTTTCAAGCTCATCAATTATGCAATCAATATTAGGCAATGTTGTCATTGTTTCGTTCGTGAATTTTCACTCATTACATTTTATGATTTTCTCAAATAAGAAATATGCATTCTCCCAACTCGAATATTGTTCTTTAAATATGTTCTCGTCAATATGTTATGATACATACAACATTAATACGTAATAGTTATCAACATCAGTAAGTTTATTATACTTTATGTACCCTATAACATATGGTCTCTCAGTGTCTCCTCTTGTTTTTCCTTGTAGCATATAACATGATGAAAAGTCCACTAAACATACATGCTCGATGTTTTCTGGTCATTTCAAATAGAAATTAATAATTGCTAAACATGATATGTTTTTCGAATCATCTAGTTCACATTCTAGGTCTCTTGGTTTCTTTAGTAAAAATGTTCAATCATCTATTGCTAAAGTATTAATAAATATGCATTTCCTTGAACTAGTATTCAGTGGCATTGACAACACTATATATACAACTTGTTGTGTAGTCTTTTGTTGTAAGTTCAATAAATCTTTTCCAAGTATTGCAATTGTTTCTATGATATCACCATCATTTTTTTATACTTTGCACATTTTTAAACATTGATGTCATTGTTTTATCTAGATTTTTCATATATGAACTACAATAAGTAGTTGTAGCATATGAATCAAGTACAGATTGAGCATAAGTATTTTCACCCCAAATTAATGCAATATGCCAAGAAAAGTTATTATTGTAAATATATATTGGTTCTCTTTTCAATAAAAGTGTTCTTTGTTTCATAGTACACTGAATTGCATGGATATAATCACATTCAGTTATACCTATTTTTTCCAGAAAACTATAAATGTTTATGTCTTATCATGTTCCATTTGCTTTAATGCATCAAATATCATGTTGTGTGTGGAGCCTGATTATCTTCTATATTCAAAAGTACTACCACATTGGAACCCAATTCAAAATGGGGCGGCAATGCCGCCCGTAAAATATT
>APFE031523532.1:13997-26352 GCA_000404065.3 Pinus taeda | reverse complement strand
CGTTCGCCCGGGTGCGCCCTTGCCCGACCCGCCTGAACGAGTTCACCCGAACGACCCGCCCGAACGAGTTCACACGCAAGCCCTCAAACGACTCACCGAAGCGAAGCGACAAGGGAGAGCCAGGAAAACGAGTTGCACGAACGTGCACAAAGCCAACCTCGGGTCACAACTTAGCATTGTTTGATACGGGCTCGTTCGCCCGGGTGCACCCTCGCCCGACCCGCCTGAACGAGTTCACACGCACGCCCTCAAACAACTCACCAAAACGAAGCGACAAGGGAGAGTTGGGCAAACGAGCTGCACGAACGTGCGCAAAGCCATCCTCGGGTCACAACTTAGCATTTTTTGATACGGGCTCGTTCGCCCGGGTGCACCCTCGCCCGACCCGCGTGAACGAGTTCACCCGAACGACTCGCCCAAACGAGTTGCCACGCACGCCCTCAAACGACTCACCCAAACGAACGGACAAGGGAGAGACGGGCAAACGAGCTGCACGAATGTGTGCAAAGCCAACCTCGGGTCACAACTTAGCATTTTTTGATACGATCTCATTCGCCCGGGTGCGCCCTCGCCCGACCCGCCTAAACGAGTTCACCCGAACGACCCGCCCGAACGCGTTCGCAGACGCAGCGCCCTCAAACGACTCACCCAAACGAACGGACAGGGGAGAGCCGGGCAAACGAGCTGCACGAAACGTGCACAAAAGCCAACCTCGGGTCACAACTTAGCATTTTTTGATACGGGCTCGTTCGCCTGGGTGCGCCCTCGCCCGACCCGCCTGAACGAGTTCACCCGAACAACCCGCCCGAACGAGTTCGCACGCACGCCCTCAAACGACTCACCCAAACAAACGGACAAGGGAGAGACGGGCAAACGCGCTACACGAACGTGCACAAAGCCAACCTTGGGTCACAACTTAGCATTTTTTGATACGGGCTCGTTCGCCCGGGTGCGCCCTTGCCTGACCCGCCTTGTCACGCCCCAATATTTTTTTTTGTTTAATTGGGCGCGTGCGGCACCGCCCGAGTCACTAAGACAACCCATTACAAGTGACTCCACGGACTACGCCTCTACTTATCCTTGTATAATTAATATAACAACAATCTTTGATTAATTTATAAACAAATAAACGATGCACGTAAAATTTATCAAGGCAATAATAAACTTCTTTTATTATTATGATAAAAATGTTACAACCGAAGGGCGACCATTTGTGCTTATCAGCACAACGGTCCGCCAACCTTCTTTGTTGAACTGATACAATATTCCAACTATCGGGCCTCTGTCCGCCTCGTTGTATATCTGCTATCGTTCAGCGGGCAGGCGCTCCTCGCACGTCCCACGCCCACTGCCGTATGTGTTTCTTCACCCGATGCACCTGACTATCGTTTGCCTGACTGCGATTCTCCAACCGGCGAACCTGTGTCGTGCCCCCATCGAACTGTCGCACAGTGCGTATCTGCACGATACGCCCAGCTATCGTTTGGTCCGACTGCTATTCCCCAACTGGTGAACCCGTGTCGTGCCTCCGCCGAACTGTCACACGATGCGTGCCTACACGATACACCCGGCGGTAATATACCCGTCTGCCATATATTAAACCGCGGGCCTGTGTTAGGTAAATCACCCGTTCAACTGTCGTTTCCGTGCTTGTAGCCCGACCTTCGAACAACCCGCACGAAGACTTTTGCTGTCTGCACCCGATTAAATCCGAACGATGCACAGGTCATCACCCGACTGCGCCACCGTTCGACTTAACTCGACCTTCTATCTGACTGTCCACCCAAACCCGAAGACTGTCGCACCCAAGACTATCACACTTGCTGCGCTTTGACCGAACTCCGTTCACTGCGGTCATATGATGCCTGATCTCCTGTTCCTTGCCTGTACCCACGGGCTCATATGGTTGCTCTAGATGCGCACCCCATATAATGGATGTAAAGATTGATGCCCCAAATGTTTCGTGCTCCTCGTAGATATATATGCGTCCACACTGATTTGGGTGAGGGGTGTCGGTGGCAAGCCGACCCCCAATTTTGTAATGTTTGTCCCTTTTCCACTAAAGTCAACACGCATTATTATTTCAAACCGCCGTGATTATTTTAATACCCAAGGGTCGGCTCTCTAATTGATCGAACCGCCCTTTACGTGGGCGGGCTCCCATACCATCGTTTCTCATGGTCGGCCCGCCCCTTTATTATTTTTAATTATTGGAGAGGTGCACGCTCGAATGGGGCCGCGCCTTTGTGCCGAACTCCACGTCGTTACATCCTCCCCCACCCGAAGTAATTGTCGTCCCGACAATCCCTGCTTGTTCCCGAACCTGCCGTTCGAACCTTGTAATCTTCCTTCTCCACTTCCATAGAGAATCTTTTGTCTCGCAGCTTTCCTCCGGCACCCCTTTCCACTTAACGAGGTATTCCCACCTCTGGTGGTAGCCAAGACCCGTGGTGCGATAGCTTAGTATCTTTTCCAACTCTAGTCCTGGTTTGTCCATTATCCCAGCTGGCCCTCTTGGGGGTTCAACTCTCACTGGATCATTCGAGTCTAGTCGGCATTTCTTCAGCTTACTTACATGAAAAACTGGGTGTCTCATACGTAAGTGGCGTGGGAGCTCAAGCTTATAAGCAACTTCTCCGACCCATTTTTCTATACGGAATGGCCCCTCGTACTTCCGCTGCAATTTGGCAGTAGTTCCTTTCGCGGGCTGCCACTGCTCTCCGGTGATTCTGAGGAACACCATATCTCCTTCATTAAACTGCGCCTCTCGTTTCCCCCGATCAGCAAACTTTTTCATCCTCCTTGCAGCTTCGTGCAAGCGCAACCGTGCAAACTCTATGGTCTCTTCCCATGCCTTCACAAATTTCTTTGCATTGGTACTCCTTAATCGACCTGCTGTTTCTACGGTATGTGGTGTCACTGGTACCTGCCCATTTACCAACTCGAATGGGCTATACCCTGTTGCGAAACTCTTTTGTATATTGTAGCTGAGCTGAGCAATATCTAAGAGTTCGGGCCAATTTTTCTGATCAGCCGCGACGTAGTGCCTCAAGTAGTCTTCCAGCAGTGCATTTATACGTTCATTCTGCCCATCTGTTTGTGGATGGTAACTCGAACTCATCAGCAACTCCGTCCCCACTACTTTGAATAATGACATCCAAAACAATCCCGTGAATCGAGTATCTCTGTCGCATACGATACTCATCGGCATTCCCCAATACTTCACCACGTACTTGAAGAATAGTTCGGCAGCACTCTCAGCTCCACATGGTATCTTCGTTGGGACGAAGACAACATACTTAGAGAAACGGTCGACCACGACCATAATCCCATTATACCCTTGAGCCTGAGGTAGAGAGACAATGAAGTCTATGGAGACACTTGCCCAAGGTCTCTCGGGGATAGGTAGAGGCTGCAACAACCCTCCCTGCCTTTGATGGTCTGATTTGTCCTGCTGACAAATAATACATGTGTGCACATATTCCTCTACTTCCTCTCGCATCTTTTCCCAAAAGAAGCCCCTTTCAAGTAGGGCCAAGGAATGACGCTGTCCCGGGTGTCCTGCCCATGGAGAGTCGTGACATTCTCTTAGGAGTTGTCTCCTAAGACCCGATGCCTTTGGAAAGTAGAGTCGGTTCCCAAAGAACAAGTAGCCATCTCGAAGGAAGAACCTGCGAGTTTTTCCTTCCGCTATCTGCTTCATTATATTCTGTGCCACGGTGTCGGTTCTCAAGCTTTCCTTCAACCTATTCTGCATCTCCTCCGTCATCTGTATTCAACTCCTACTCCTTTCCGCTCGGTCTTCTCCTTCCAATGGTGCAAGTTGTCCTTTTCTACTGAGGGCATTTGCCACTACATTGTGCATGCCTGGACGGTATTCAATTGTCATGTCGAATTCCGCCAAGAAGTCTTGCCATCGGGCTTGTTTTGATGAAAGTTTCGGTTGTGATGCAAAATAGCTGGCTGCGATGTTGTCAGTTTTGACAACAAAAGGCTTCCCCACTAGGTAATGCCTCCAGATCTGAAGACAATGGATGATAGCGGTCATCTCCTTCTCATGGACTGGATACCTCCGCTCCCTCTCTTGCAACTTCCGGCTTTCGTAGGCTACTGGATGCTCATCTTGCATGAGGACTCCACCTATCGCAAAGTCTGACGCATCTGTGTGTACCTCGAATGGCCTCTCAAAGTCAGGTAGTTTCAGCACTGGTGTTGTCACCATCCGTTTCTTCAACTCATCAAATGCCTTTTGACATTCCCCTGTCCAACACCACTTTTGGTCCTTCTTGAGCAGGTCTGCCAACGCCGATGTTATTTTGGAGTACCCCTCTACAAACCTTCACTGATAGTTGGTCATCCCCAGAAATACCCTCATGTCGTGAACATTCTTTGGCTCCACCCAGTCTTCGATAGCCTTGATCCTGCTTGGCTCCATCCGAATGTACCCCTGTCCAACGATGTGCCCCAGGAATGGTATCTCCATTTGAGCGAATACACATTTGGATTTCTTCAAGAACAGTTGGTTCTCCCGTAGCGCCTTGAAGACCATCACCAAATGTCTCTTATGGTCCTCCATGTTTTTGCTATAGACCACTATATCGTCCAGGTATACCACCACGAACAAGTCCAGATAGGGTCGTAGGACATCATTCATCAAGGTATAGAATGTCGCGGGAGCATTGCATAACCCAAACGGCATAACAAGGAATTCAAAGCTGCCATACCTTGTCACGATTGTGGTCTTCTTCTCATCCCCTTCGGCGACCCGTACCTGATAATACCCCTGCCTCAAGTCTAGCTTGGAAAATACCCAAGCTTTTGCAAGCTTGTCGAAGCAGTCCGCAACTAATGGCAAAGGATACCTGTTTCTTATCGTCTGTTTGTTAAGTGCACGATAATCACAGCACATCCTTAGCTCATTGCTATCCTTCTTTCGCTGGAATAACACAGGGGCTCCATATGGGGACCTTGAAGGTCTAATGAAACCAGCCTCAGCTAATTCTTTTAGCTGTCATTTCAACTCCTCCAATTCGGGCCCAGACAACAGATAAGGTGCCTTTGCCGGGGGCTCCTTTCCAGGCTCTAGTTCAATGCTGTGGTCTACCGTACGTCTTGGCGGAAGCTTCTTCGGAAGCTCATCAGGCATCAGATCGGCATACTCGGCAAGTACGTCAGAGATCTCGGTTGGGGCAGGTGCCTCTTCCTGGTCTTCGTCAACTCCTTTGCATACCACCGCGTATGTCTCCAAGTCTGGCTCCTTTACAGCTCTTCCCAAGCTTAGTGCAGAGACATGCTGCACACTAACTTCCCTCCTTTGCCTATGTGTAGGCAAGGTCCAAGCCCGTGTCTGTCCAACCAATATCACTTCATCGCAGAAGGGAACAAAAATGGCTTTGTTACCCTTCAAGAAGTCCTGTCCAAGTATTACGTTGAATTCATTCATTTCCATAACTGTGAAATCTAACTGACCCGACCATTCTCCCGCTCGTATCGGCACTTTGTGTGCCAGCCCCGTCACCCTGGCCTTGGAGTTCACTGCTTTGACTTCCATGTTAGATGGAAGGATTGTCAGCCCTACTGCTCTTGCCAGCCATGTTGTCATAAAATTATGTGTGGCTCCCGTGTCTACAAGGGCCTGGACGGTTTTCCCGTGGATCACCAAGTCCACGAACCCCAAGCTGTTCAGCCATGCTTTCCCTATGGCTTTGTCAGCTTCGCCCGTCATAAGCAACCCTGTTTCAGCAAGCCGCTTCATACTTTCCCTGTCGTTAGAAACTTTTGCTCTGATACCATCTGTCACGCCCCAATCTTTTTTTTTGTTTAATTGGGTGCGTGCGGCACCGCCCGAGTCACTAAGACAACCCATTACAAGTGACTCCACGGACTACGCCTCTACGTATCCTTGTATAATTAATATAACAGCAATCTTTGATTAATTTATAAACACATAAACAATGCATGTAAAATTTATCACGGCAATAATAAACTTCTTTTATTATTATGATAAAAATGTTACAACCGAAGGGCGACCGTTCATGCTTATCAGCACAACGGTCCGCCAACCTTCTTTGTTGAACTGACACAATATTCCAACTATTGGGCCTCTGTCCGCCTCGTTGTATATCTGCTATCGTTTAGCGGGCGGGCGCTCCTCGCACGTCCCGCGCCCACCGCCGTATGTGTTTCTTCACCGGATGCACCCGACTATCGTTTGCCCGACTGCGATTCTCCAACCGGCGAACCTGTGTCGTGCCCCCACCAAACTGTCGCACAGTGCGTATCTGTACGATACGCCCAACTATCGTTTGGTCCGACTGCTATTCCCCAACTAGTGAACCCGTGTCATGCCTCCGCCGAACTGTCACACGGTGCGTGCCTACACGATACACCCGGCGGTAATATACCCGTCTGCCATATATTAAACCGCGGGCCTATGTTAGGTAAATCACCCGTTCAACTGTCGTTTCCGTGCTTGTAGCCCGACCTTCGAACAACCCACACGAAGACTTCTGCTGTCTGCGCCCGATTAAATCCGAATGATGCACAGGTCATCACCCAACTGCGCCACCGTTCGACTTAACTCGGCCTTCTATCTGACTGTCCGCCCGAACCCGAAGACTGTCACACCCAAGACTATCACACTTGTTGCGCTTTGACCGAACTCCGTTCGCTGCGGTCATATGATGCGTGATCTCCTGTTCCTTGCCCGTACCCACGGGCTCATATGGTTGCTCTAGATGCGCACCCCATATAATGGATGTGAAGATTGATGCCCCAAATGTTTCGTGCTCCTCGCAGATATATATGCGTCCACGCCGATTTGGGTGAGGGGTGTCGGTGGCAAGCCGACCCCCAATTTGGTAATGTTTGTCCCTTTTCCACTAAAGCCGACACGCATTATTATTTCGAACCGCCGTGATTCTTTTAATACCCAAGGGTCGGCTCTCTAATTGATCGAACCGCCCTTTACGTGGGAGGGCTCCCATACCATCATTTCTCATGGTCGGCCCGCCCCTTTATTATTTTTAATTATTGGAGAGGTGCGCTCCCGAACGGGGCCGCGCCTTTGTGCCGAACTCCACGTCGTTACACGCCTGAACGAGTTCACCCGAACGACCCGCCCGAACGAGTTCGCACGCACGCCCTCAAACGACTCACCCAAACGAACGGACAAGGGAGAGACGGGCAAAGGAGTTGCACGAACGTGCACAAAGCCAACCTCGGGTCACAACTTAGCATTTTTTGACACGAGCTCGTTCGCCCGGGTGCGCACTCGCCCGACCCGCCTTATCACGCCCCCAACCCCTCTATACTTTTTTTTTTTGTTGGAGGGTGCGACACTACCGTGCAAGTCGTTTAATTAACAACGTTGCATGTAGACTACGCCTTCACAATACTTGTTCCGCTGTCGCTGCACAAGTATTAACCTTATATCCAATTCTTATAACCGAACTTGTAATCTTATAATCAAACCTTATATAATTCCTTAATTATAATTATGTGTCAATTATAAATTACCAAATTCATGAACCGAAATACCAAACTGTTCACCAACATATAACAGTGCAATACCAAAACACATAAGAATGCATGAAATAGTTGGGAGGGGCAACTCCCCGAGAGTTTGCCCGATGATTTTATTAAACCGGTTTACAATTTATACAATGCGTGTGCCGGCGCTATGCCACGGCCACACGGTATCTTGTAATAGCAAGGTCCGTGTAATAACCCCACGGCCTGCGCAATAATATAACAGAGCTTACAGTTCATACCCCGATTGTTACAAAGGACTGTGCACTATGTGCGACCGCCAAGACCAGCGCAAACCATACAACCTGCTGTTCGTTTGACAGCGAGCCCGCGGCCTTCACTGCGTTAACTTATTTGCCCGAACCTGTGTTCAAGACCGACCCCTGTATCACGATGGCGCACTTACTGTGCTGTCTCGTAAGTCCGGCGTAACACACTTGTTCGTTTAGCTGTCTTCGTCCGACCTCCGTCCAACTCTTCGAACCACAGTTCGCTACATCGAACTCGTGTGTAGAGAAGAGTGATCGAATGAATGATCGATCGATGATGATTGATGCCTCCAAATGCTTCTTGGTCGCTTTATTTATATGCTCCCACGCCATCTTGGAGAGGGGTGTCGGTGGTAAAGCCGACCCCCGATTTCGTGTTTAGACACCCGCCTCTTGCCCAGCCGACGTGTGTACATTTGTTTTAATCCATCGTGGCATTTTATCTTGGCGGGTCGGCCTTTGTTTTACAAAGCCGACCAACGCCAAGTATAAGTCCATATGGCCTTTCGACTGCACCCTTATTCCCCGCGCGTCCATTCATGTTCGGAACGTTTGCTCCATCGCCCATGCGCTGTTGCTGTTTGCCCAAGGTGCTGAACGAACCCAGTTCCACTTGGTGCACTGTCCACGAACTGTCCCGACTGTGTCCTCGACCCATTCGTTTGTCATTCGTTCGAACGCCCGGACTGTCCTAACCGATATGGCTATTGACCTGCCTGTTCGCCGATTCATATGTTGAACGCCGCCTACGTCGTCGCCCAAGCTGTCGTTTGTCCACTGTTTGGAGTGTCCTGACTTGTGTCTTTGACCTGCCCATTTGTGGAGTTGTTTCGTGTTGCCCTCCTGCCGAACTGTCCTAGCTATTGGTTGTCGACCTGTCCGCTTTGGAGCTGCGTTCACTGTTTTTCATTGCCCGAACTGTCCTAACCATTGTGGTTGTCGACCCGTCCGGTTGGTGTGTGTGCGAACCTGCCTGGTGCCGCGCCCAAGTCAATTCGCTGTTGGGTGAATAACGTCCTTGCCCGTATGTGGGTCGCCCGCTGTCGTGCAGAGCACCTGATTCTTCCGGGCGTTACACGCTCCTCCACCTTAAGATGTTGTCGTCCCGACAACGTCCTACTTCGATGATCTGCAATGTAGACTCCTCCCTTATGTGATTCGGCCTCCATTGGATCATGTTTGTTTTGTAATTTGGTCGAGTGTAACACACTCATTTCATGATCTCTCCGCCCCGGCTCATGGGGAACACCCATTTTAGGTGCACGTCGAGACCACCAAGTCTGCCCAATCACTCTTACGGCTCACTGCCTTGAGCAGTCAACAATGAGCCCGACTTTCTGTTTCATCTAAGAAAGTCTCGGAGGAGGTGAGCCATGCGGCCTCCCTTTATCTACCAATTCGACCCATCGGTCTAGATCTCCACGCTTTATCTGCTTTTGGGGTGCCTCCCGATCTTCCCCTCGGATATTCGGTCCCCTACATGCATCATTCCCTTTGCTATTGTCTTCCATCTGCCGAAGGTACTCTTCTCGAGCTTCCTTCCTTGTGTTCGGTTTTACCCTCTTGTCACGGGTCCTTACCCATTTCATCATAAGGTCGCAAGTAACCCTACCAAGTCTTGCAACTACTGCCCATCCTTGATTCATCATCCAACATCCCATCATAGTTATCCATAGCACGATCATCCATAGCCTAGACAAACTGCTTTTGTCCCTTCTTGCATATGATCCATCTGCCAAATGTTCATATGATACCCTCGTACCATCGTCATGAGGTCTCTCCATGAGAGCACCTTCATCTACATATGTATGCCACCTGTCCGAGCGCTGTCCAACTTGATCGAATTCAAGTTCATCCTCGGCCGTCGGCACATCTACAACATCTTTAGTCACAAAAACTTCCTCCTCTTTAGTAGTACACTTTGCAACTGCCTCTTGCTCCCTTGTCCAACTGACCTGAAAAAGTTTCTCAACATCTCTTCCCAAGGCTGCAAGTTCTTCAAGAATCTGGGGATGTCCTCCCATCACCTTTTCCAATCTGTCCAAGATGCTTGAGAACTTCCGTCGGTATTCTTCATATTCCGCCATACCCTGCACTTTTGTGTGGGTATCATTACCCATCCCTGCCGTTAAGCAATCCGATCCTCGTCCAACTTGAGTACCTTCAAGTTTCGACTCCATCGAATCTCCATCATCATGAGTGTCCTCTATGTGAGTGACCTCACCCAGCCATGTCGACAAGCTGCACGACCCTGGTTCACCTTCAAGCTTTGCCTCCATCGGGTCTTCATCGACACATGATCCCTCTATGTAAGAGTCCATCCATGTTGCTAAACCGTGTGTCTCTGTCTCAACTTGATTAAATTCAAGCTCGGCCACCTTTATCCCTTCCTCGTCACATGGCCTTTCCAAATGAATGTCTTCATCTGTCCATGTCCCCGAGCTGCATGATTCGGGCTCCTCTTGATTATCTCCAAGTTTGACCTCCATCACAGTTAAGTCCTCAACATCTTCGTTTAATACGACTTCTTCCTTTGGGCCAGCAACCTCATCTATTACCTGGTCGAGCTGAAGAAGTCCTTCTCTTCCAAGCATTACCTCAAATCCTTCGGTATTTGTTACTGTGAAGTCCAGCAGTCCTCTGCGTCCTTCCATTTGTACGGGTACATCTTGTACCTCCCCCACTGCTATTTTCCACCAGACTCTCTCCCATTCAATCATGGTAGATATCAGTCCCGTCTCTTCCGCAAATCGTACCGACATCTTGTTAAATGGATCGGCCGATTTTTCCAATGCTTGAACATCCCTGCCATAAACTTTCAAGGTTACAAGATCATGATTGTTCTCCATCTTCACCTGTCAACCGTCACGAGCTCACCAGCTTCAACTTCACGGCACTTTGTCCAAGTCTTCATTGTCCCAACGCTAGCACCGATACTGGCTCTGATACCACCTGTCACGAAGTGCAGTTGTGGATCAGCTTTCATTAACCAGCCAACCTTGGCTCTGATACCAACTGTCACGCCCCCAACCCTTCTATACTTTTTTTTTTTTTTTTTTTTTTCTGTTGGAGGGTGCGACACTACCGTGCAAGTCGTTTAATTAACAACGTTGCATGTAGACTACGCCTTCACAATACTTGTTCCGCTGTCGCTGCACAATTATTAACCTTATATCCAATTCTTATAACCGAACTTGTAATCTTATAATCAAACCTTATATAATTCCTTAATTATAATTCTGTGTCAATTATAAATTACCAAATTCATGAACCGAAATACCAAAATGTTCACCAACATATAACAGCGCAATACCAAAACACATAAGAACGCATGAAATAGTTGGGAGGGGCAACTCCCCGAGAGTCTGCCCGATGATTTTATTAAACCGGTTTACAATTTATACAATGCGTGTGCCGGCGCTATGCCACGGCCACACGGTATCTTGTAATAGCAAGGTCCGTGTAATAACCCCACGGCCTGCGCAATAATATAACAGAGCTTACAGTTCATACCCCGATTGTTACAAAGGACTGCGCACTATGTGCGACCGCCAAGACCGACGCAAACCATACAACCTGCTGTTCATTTGACAGCGAGCCCGCGGCCTTCGCTGTGTTAACTTATTTTCCCGAACCTGTGTTCAAGACCGACCCCTGTATCACGATGGTGCACTTACTGTGCTGTCTCGTAAGTTCGGCGTAACACACTTGTTCGTTTAGTTGTCTTCGTCCGACCTCCGTCCAACTCTTCGAACCACAGTTCGCTACATCGAACTCGTGTGTAGAGAAGAGTGATCGAATGAATGATCGATCGATGATGATTGATGCCTCCAAATGCTTCTAGGTCACTTTATTTATATGCTCCCACGCCATCTTGGAGAGGGGTGTCGGTGGTAAATCCGACCCCCGATTTCATGTTTAGACACGCACCTCTTGCCCAACCGACGTGTGTACATTTGTTTTAATCCATCGTGGCATTTTATCTTGGCGGGTCGGCCTTTGTTTTACAAAGCCAACCAACGCCAAGTATAAGTCCATATGGCCTTTCGACTGCACCCTTATTCCCCACGCGTCCATTCATGTTCGAAACGTTTGCTCCATCACCCATGCGCTGTCGCTGTTTGCCCGATGTGCTGAATGAACCCGGTTCCACTCGGTGCATTGTCCACGAACTGTCCCGACTGTGTCCTCGACCCGTTCATTTGTCATTCGTTCGAACGCCCGGACTGTCCTAACCGATATGGCTATTGACCCGCCCGTTCGCCGATTCATATGTTGAACGCCGCCTACGCCGTCGCCCAAGCTGTCGTTTGTCCACTGTTTGGACTGTCCTGACTTGTGTCTTCGACCTGCCCGTTTGTGGAGTTGTTTCGTGTCGCCCTCCTGCCGAACTGTCCTAGCTATTGGCTGTCGACCTGTCCGCTTTGGAGCTGCGTTCACTGTTGTTCATTGCCCGAACTGTCCTAACCATTGTGGTTGTCGACCCGTCCGGTTGGTGTGTGTGCGAACCTAACTGGTGCCGCGCCCAAGTCAATTCGTTGTTGGGTGAATAACTT
>APFE031523525.1:11284-26672 GCA_000404065.3 Pinus taeda | reverse complement strand
AGTGGTTCCCTACTAAGAAGGAAATCGAAAAGTGGATTGATCGGAAGTTGCACACATTTGCAGCTCAGGAGAACAGAAACCCACGGTTATCTAAGGAACAGTGCCTGAATATATACCTGTACACAGATGAGATAGAAGCCTTCTTCTGTTTCTTCCCTTGCGAACTGCATATGTGGTTGTCCATATTAGTGGATAGTCAGGGTACATGGAGGTTTGACTACCCTATTGTGTGGACCCTAGAGTTGGTGAAGCGCTTGGAAGCTTCAGAAAATAACATCGTGTGGGTCGTTGATCATTGGATTGACCATATCTTAGGCGGCTTCATCACTGAGCTCGCGATCGATAGGACTATCAGCTATAGTGAAGCAGAGTGCAGGTTCTTCAAAGGAGCAAGGGATAAGTACTTAAAATCTCTGAAAACTTGGATTAATATGTTGTTGTGTGAAAACAGGTTATGTCATTACATTGATGTTTTGGACTACGCGAAGTGGAAAACCCTTCAGAAGAAATGAAGAATCAAGCTCTGAATACAACCTGCTGTTAAGATCCTCTGATAGCGACATAGAAGGGACTATTTTGAATACACCAAGAAGCGCGCTACAGTTGGTAAGCCAGGGTATCGTGGGAATATCTCACCCATCTACTCCACCTCCACCTCCACCTCCGCCACATACTCCTACACCTCCACCTCCACCTCCACATCAATCATTCAACATGGCGAACACGATTAAGATGTCAATCTTCAAAGGGGTGGGAAGCAAAGACCCCGCATAGTTATGGTTTGTCTCAGATGTTGTATGGACAGCGTAGCAGATTACAACTGATAATATGAAGAAAGCGTAACTGTTCACAGCGATGTAGGATAGAGCATTGAATTGGTACATCAATTTGTATATGGATAGACCTAGAGCGACAATGGCAGATGCTCAGTAGGCGTTGAACAGTGATTTTAAGAAGCCTAAATCCTAGGCGCAATTTGTAACAGAGTTTAAGAAAATACAACAAAGGGTGAATGAGTCCGAGTGGGACTTCCATCAGATGCTAAAATTCCTGATCAGGCAGGCTAATATGAAGATCACAGATGATCAACACAAAGACTGGTACATTGCTTTGCTATTGCCTCATCTGAGATTGCCCTTATCACAACAAAAGATAGGAACCTAAGAAGAGGCTATGGAGATCGCGTTGAGGTTGGAAGCCTCACTAGTGCAAGATAGGAACATTGGAGTACAATAGATTTAGTCGCAACTCGCAAGCCTGCATATGGAATTGTAGAGCTTAAAAACAGGGAAGGAAGCTTAGTTTAAGGTGCACGTAGAAGGCTGGTGCATAAAATGTAAAGACAAGGGACATGATAAGGATCAACTTCCCTATTTATCAGAATTACTTGATTGGAGGAGGTCATGTTCCTTTAAAGCCTAAGAACATTGTGGGACCAAGCACAGGAGTACCCTTATGGTGCGTTATCTGCCAGATAGCTGGGAAGCATGCAACTATTCATTGTCACCTCTTGTAAAAGTTTGTGCAGACTCCGCAACAACTATTGTGTGCCTTCTGGAAGTCAGTTGGACATGATGAGAGAAAGTTCCAAAGCTATGAATTAATGATGGAGTGGACCCCTACATATCGAATGTAGGCAGAAAATCAGCCTTAGGATTAGGGCGCAAGTGCAGCGTGCGAAGGATTCTAAGGCCATGGAAGAGGACGAGGAGGAGGGGTTGGTAGAGGTCATGGGCAATCATTTGTTATAATTGTGGCGAAGCAGGACATTTTGCACATGATTTTCAGAACCCCATGCATCCATCCTGTCAGTATTATAGACAGTTTGATCATGTGATAGAGGATTGCCTAGTATTGGTAGCCAAGATGTAGGAGAAAAAGACGCAACAACCTAGACAAAGCATACAAATGATGAGGGTGGAGCCTTGCGAAAAGGGTCATAACATCAATATCGTGACATGAAGTGGTATTGCCACAGGTGAAGATAAAGGGAAGTAGCCAGAAACTGAAGGATGGGTACGCAAGGCTATCGAAAAGGAGGTCGGAGTTGATCTCAATAGGGCTAAGGAAACTTTTATGGAGGCCAAGAAGAACTTTGATGAGGCTTCTACGTCAGCAAGTCAGGAGAAACCAACTGAAGACAATGAAGCACAGGACATAGACCCCTCACTATTAGCTACTTTTCTGAAAACATGTATGAAGTTTTGCGGGATAGGAAGGCGGTGGAAGGACTCCATGAGCTAATTGACAACAATATGAGTAAAATCAAGACTCCTCCCGGATAGCGTGCTATGAGGAAATTGGGTAAACATAAGAAGCGAACAGGGAGTGAGATGAGGTTGACCATGTAGATTGGAGAGTATGAAATGGATCAAGTCATCTTGGATCTCGGATCTGATGTGAACGTAGTACCTAAGCAAACATGGGAAAGAATGGGGAGACTTGCACTATAGTGGTCTCCTATATAGCTACGCATGACCAACCAATAGAAGATCATTCCTATGGGGCACATGTACGAGGTAACAGTAGACATTGAAGGAGTGAGCACTTTGGCTGATTTTGAAGTAATTGAAATAGTGGATGACAACAATACTTACCCTACACTATTAGGAATAGATTGGGCCTTCGACATGGATGCGGTAATTAATCTGAAAAAGCGAAGGATGACATTCGAGAAAAAGGCACTCGAGGTTATTGTGCCACTAGATCCCACTGAAGGAGCGCGTTACACTGAACCAGTCCATGACTATGAAGAGCACAACGATTTGGGTCAAATATACAAGATCATTGCGCGTGATGAAGATTGGATCAATCCCACTGCAGATTGGTGAATTAAGTGGGATAGAGATAGTTCATGCACATCATATTCAGATGAAGAACTTGAGCACTAGTAGAATAGGTTGCACGAAATCTCTACACTACGATGTAATATGATGACAAAATCGCTTTGATGCGTATCTACGAAAGTAAGAAATCTTCCTCATTGTGATGGCTTAGATGATGTTAGTTTATTTCTGGATAAGTTTGAGAGGGAGGTGTTAGAAGAGCATTGGTTCTAGGCACTTGATCTGGCACTACACGCCACGCCTGCTCGTTGGTGGGGTACGCATAAGGATAGCTTTGCTGACTCGAAAGAGTACAAGCGAATGATGAAGCTAAGGTTCGGGTATGCGAATACCCGCCTGACAGAGAAATATTCAGGCAAGAATGATCCATGCAAGAACTTGGCGCGATGGACTAAAGCTTGGGGGGAGGAACCTCAACCAGAATGGGTACATATTTTTTGTCACACACTAGATACTATTCCAATGAATTGGTATTTGGAAATAGAGGTACGCCATGGGACGACCGAGTGGGATATCCTGAGGGAAAGTTTCTTTTTAACTTTCATTTTTGAGGATGGATTTACATGCATTGATGAAGCGCTCTAGGAAATCAAGGCTGCAATCTTCAAGACGTTGGAGGAGCCGGTATAATGGGTTCAATAGGACTGGAATACACAGTTGCACCATGCGTTGGAATGCTACAACGTGACTGCAGAAGCAGAAGAAGAGGATCCACTAAATATCAAAATTCTAGAGACAGAGGGACAACACAAGGTTGAAGGCCCAAAGAAGAAAACCCTGATATAACTGAACCTCTGAAGACCAGGCAAGTAAACATCGGATCTAACACACAACCTAAGTTTGCAAAGATAGGCGACTATTGGGATGAAGATACAGTTGATAAAGTTGTGGAGCTTCTGCGTGAATATCAAGACTTGTTTCCTACCAATTTCTCAAACCTAAAGGGAATAGTAGGGGATCTGGGTGTAATGAAGATCACTCTAAATCCTGATGCGAAGCCTATGAAATAGAGACCCTATGTCTAAATCCCAAGTATAAGCAGAAGGTGCGCAAAGAGCTGGACAAAATGCTAGAGGCTAGAATCATTGAACTAGTGGAAGAGTCTGACTGGGTAAGCCCTGTGGTTGTTCAAGAAAAGAAGCAACAAGATGAAATCAGGATATGCGTAGATCTGAGAAGCTCAATAATGCGTGCATTCATGACCCATTTCCAACACTGTTTACAGATGAAGTTTTGGAGAATGTTGGAGGGCATGAACCATATTCATTCACTGATGGGTTCTCGAGGTACCATCATATTAAGATCACCAGAGGATCGCATTAAGACTACCTTCGCGATGGAGTGGGGATGCCTCCAGTACACAGTGATGTCATTCGGGCTGAAAAATGCGCCCACGATCTTCTCAAGGGTTGTAATTGCAGCTTTTAAGGAGTTTATCGATAAATTCTTAGAAGTATATTTTGATGATTGGATTGTGTTTAAATTGGTAAAGTGCCACGTTTCAAGTCTGCACCTTATGTTGGATACTTGTCGCAGATACCAAATTTCCCTGAATTTGAAGAAATGTATCTTTTGTGTGCCTTATGGAATCCTGCTAGGCCATGTGGTATGCAAGTAGGGATTAATGGTTGACCCTATGAATATAGTTGTTATTGTCAATCTATAGGCTCCCAGGAATGTAAAGCAACTGCATGCAACGCTGGGCCACACCAGATATTATAGGAAGTTTATCAATGTGTATGCGCAGATAAATGCACTAATGGAGAACTTACTAAAGAAGGATACGACTTTCTGTTGGGATGAGGGGTGTCAACACAGTCTGGATGTGTTAAAGGAAAAGATGGTGATTGCGCCCATTTTAGTGTTCCTGGACTGGAAGAAAGAATTTCATGTTCATGTAGATGCTTCCTGTATTGGATTAGGCGTGGTATTGAGCCAACGAGGCAAAGGTGATGCTGATCACCCTACAGCATTTGCAAGTAGGAAACTATCAAAGGCAGAGAAGAACTACTCAACTATAGAGCACGAAGGATTGGTGATGGTATATGCGCTACAAAAATTTCAACATTATCTGTTAGGCGCGCATTTCAAAATTTACACAGATCACTCCGCACTCAAGTACCTTGTCAACAAGTCTATGTTGGTGGGGAAGATCTGTAAGTAGTTATTACTTTTCCAAGAATATGATTTTGGGGTAATTGTGAAGCCCGAACCATTGAATGTGGGACCGGATCATCTATCCAAAATTGCGACAGGCGAACAACCAACTAGTTTGGAAGAAGGGTTGTCAGATGTGCGGCTCTTTGATGTACGTGTCACAAATGATGATTTTGCTGATATAGTCCAGTTTTTAACTACTGGTACAACCCCAGAAGGATATTCGACACAACAGAAAAAGGAATTAGTGGTACGCGCAGCTGGTTTCTCGGTAATAGTTAGACACTTGTATAAGATGGGAACTGATGAAATATTGCATCGATATGTTCTGTAGTTTGAACGATCCAAATTCCTAGCTGAAGCACATGGAGGAGTGGTGGGAGGACACTATGCAGGAAGAGCAACGCGCAAGTTTGTGGTGGTCGATGATGCATAAGGATTCTAAGGCGTATTGTAGGGCATGCAATGCTTGTCAAAGGATGGGGAAGCCATCGCATAGGGGCAAACTACCCTTAAATCCACAGATTTCATCGCAGGTGTTTGACAAATGGGCGATTGACTTTGTAGGTCCAATACAGCTACCAGGGAAAAAGACGGGCGTGCGGTACATTATTACTGCGACGGAGTATTTGACGAGATAGGCAGAAGAACAGCTGGTCAAAGACTGTAGTGTTGCTACAACTGTGAAGTTCTTGTTTGAATTTGTCTTGACTCAGTTTGGGTTTCCTAAGATATTGATGAGCAATAGGGGTATGCATTTCTTAAATGAAATAATTGACGCGATGCTTGAAGAATTCTAGGTTTATCATCAAAAGAGTACGCCCTATCATCCTCAAGTTAATGGTACAGTTGAAGCATTCAACAAGATCTTGGAGAACGCATTGACAAAGGTCTGGAACATGAAAATGAATGATTGGGATGTACACATACCAGCAGTCCTATGGGCATATAGGACAACGTGTAAAAAGTTGACAGGCCAAACTCCATTCAGGTTGGTCTATGGGATAGAGGCTATGATGCTCATGGAGTACACTGTGTCGAGCCTGCGAATTGTAGTGCTGACTGATATGGCTGATTGCGAGATTATGGAGGAACACCTTGCATAGTTGTTGGAATTAGAAGAAAATTAGTTTTTAGCAGGATTTCACCAACAGGTGCAAAAGGAGCGTGAGAAGGCCTGGCACGATCAACATATCAAGTTGTGCACCTTCAAAGTAAATGATTTCATGTTACTTTATGATAGAAAATTCATGAAATTTTCTAGGAAGTTTCAAATGCATTGGCTAGGACCCTATGTAGTCAAGGAAATTATAGATGGTGGCACAGTCCAACTCGCGAATCTAAATGGGGAATTGTTCCCAGGATGAGTCAATGGCAGTTGATTGAAATTGTATAAATGAGATCCCGCCCCTACGCAATGACTATATGATGGCAGGATAGTCTTAGTACTCTAGGCAACTGCAAGGAAGTATGGAACTATAAACTAAACTGCCCAAGAAATGGAAAACCGAAGTAAGGAGGCTGCGTGATGGAAGAAAGAAGTGCGCCAAGAGGAACTGCGATAAGAGGGTTGCGCCATGGAGGTTAGGGCCACGCAACAGGATCAAAAAATAGTTGTTGGATGCACTATAGGTGATTGGATGGCGAAAATTATATTAGAAGGAGCGGGTAGCCTGCATTTATGGAACGGATCTTTGGAAATTTGCTGCCAAAGATGCATTTATGATAGAAATTTGGAGGGAACAGTTGGATTTGAATTTGAAATCACCTATAAATCTGGCATGTTGCCCTTGCATTAGAACACTTTTCTCTTTGAAAGTCGCTTATGAGATTTCGTGCTTTAAGTCTATGAACTGGTCTGATTGGGAAGATATTTTCTTACATCCAGGGTTAGCTAACGTGCCTGAAGCATTCCGTGAGGCTTTCTTGGAGAGAATGATGGCCACTAACCTTGCAGAAGCCGCCAGTTTTGAAGTTGTTTCCCCTGAAGTCGCACAAGAAATGGAAGCAACACCCTCTATACCTACGGCGCCAAGGTTTCCTAGGCCTAAGCTGTCTGTTGTTGAGAAGAAACAAAAGAAATCGCAGCAAGTTCCGGTGCGCCAATCACCAAGGAAAAACCCCCAAGAGATTCGCCAAAAGGGGAAGACGGATAAGTCCAAGAAACCGCATGAACCCTTGGATCTTGATGAAGAAGAGCTTTACAGAGGAATTGAGGAGATGGAAGTTGAAGAGGGTGAGCCTATGACTCACGCCCGAAGTATATCCCACCGCAACAAGGCAAAGCGAAGGTACCGAAAGATCTGGATACTGGCAAGTTTATGGTTTCTACACTATTGTTAACGAAGAAGGTGGTATTTGAAGGCGCGCTCTTAGGGTGCATTCCAATGCTTAAAATGGAAGATTGGGATCTGGTAGATCATGAGAAATTCCCCCAGCTAGTGCTGAATAAGTATTTGGCGAAGATCTACTATGAGGCGACTGGAGTAATGTGACTGGAGCGAATGAAACAGGTCGCGGGGGTTGAAAAGGCAGGATTACTGAATATGTTGTACGTGCCGCATTTTATCAGAACAACCATCAACACAGTCTGTGTGCGACAATTTCTTACCCTCGTACACGATGGGTGTCTCTGGTTGGGAGATCCCATCCCCATTACGGATATTCTAATCCACCGCATCACAATGTTGTCATACCAAGGGGTGGATCTCGCTGAGGAGTTTGGAGGAAAGACCAAGGAAAAGCAACTCGCAGGAAAAATGAAGAGCGAGTTTGGCTTAGTAAAGAAGTCGCGTAGATATTCCATCTTCTCTATCACCAACCAGGTGGTGTAGTTTTCCGTGTAGATCTTGGTTTGCAAGGTCATGAGGAAGTGTCGCGCGGACAAGGTTCCGACGCCAGTAATTTTGCTTGCGGCCCAATGTGCTAAGGGAGTGCAATACAATTGCATGTAATACCTTTGTAAATAGTTTTTGCTCAATTGTTGCAAAGCACAAGATGAGGGCAAGGAATTTCATTATGCTTGCCTACAATTGTTGATTTCCCTGGTCGCGTGGAAGCTGCCAGAAGATAGTCAATTCCCTCCACAGGATGCTGACTTACCAGAAGTTGTGAACTTCGCTTCGCTATGGGTGACAAAGGACCCTGCGAGGTTCATGGAGATGAAGATGTCTTAGGTATTGGTCGAGATGTGTCTCTGAATGGTGATCAACTAGAGGCTGAGGCTATCACCAACCCTCTTTGAGTAGTTGGAAGCTTATGCAGAATTCAAGGCAGATGTTCACAATGTGTCTATCCGTGCAAGGAAGGATTCGAAGAAGAAATGGTACAAGTTTTCGTACCTGGTGAGTGAGGCGGATGCACAGGAGATTGTGGGGAAATGACCAAGAGAGTGGCTGCAGCCATCAAATATCGGCACGAGTACGAGCAAGGCCAGAGAAAGTTCCTCCGTGCAGGCCACAACAGCACAAAAGTAAAAGGAGGTTGAGCAGGCCGTAGCTTGAGAGAAGATTGTACGGCAGAAGAAGGAAGCTATTGAGAAAGACCGGGTGGCTAAGGAGTCCACTATTGATGTGGAGGAGTCCACTTCAATGCACACCGAGGAAAAGGGGAATCTGATGTCGAAGGAGGCAAGGCGAGGAGTAGAGCACCCCCTTTAAACTATAAAAGCTGACCAAGGAGACAACTTTCAGGCCTAGAAAGAAGCAGAAATTCGACAAGCACTCACACATTGATCCAATGGTCCTCACTGAGGGGGATTTGGATGAAATCAGAGACAAGATCAGGAATGCCATGATGAAACTGTGGACGTAGTTCGAACAACATTACCTGCAGGCGCTGGGGAATGTGTAGAAGGATCTGCGTGACCTGCGAATTTAGACAATATGGCTGCAAGTGAGTGTTGGTCAGGCGAATGGGATTCAAGCGAGCATGCACCAAGCGAGCGCGACTATGTTGGAGACAGATCAGACTCTCGATCTCAGAGTCATACCATTACCATAAGGATCCCTACGCGCACATACAAATGAAGCGAACACCCAGCTCACACAGATCAAGGATGTGGGTGTCAACCTCGCGGCACTACCTATCCAAACCCTCCATGAATTACATAAGGGAGTATCCGATGAGCTCAAGGTCAGGGAGTAGTGCACTCTACTAGTAACCAGTGAAGTGAAGACCAACAATGAGCAAATATTCACAGAAAAAGTGCAGGCGCTCAAGGAGAAGGTATAAATGGCCACGCGCAGCCAAACCTTGGAGTAGCCATTACACAAGCATGTGATGTGCTGCCAAAACTCAACATTCCCGAAGATGCAGCATCAACAACAAAGATTCAGAAGTTGGTTGTCGCAATCAGGGAATCAAAGGAGGAAAGTCGAGTCCGATTTGAGTTACAAATGTAGATCTTCGAATTATATTTAAAGTTGTAGCGAACCACTCCACCAGAAGTTTGGGAGAAGCGCAGAGCAACCATGAAAGAGGGAATGGCCATTTTAGATGCAGCAATCAAGGACTGCACAGATCTCTTTAAGTAGGCAATGGAACTATGGACGTCTCTACGGGAGGACCCAACTTTGTAGAAAATTGGTACATATATTGATGAACTCAAGGCGACTGCGTGCACTTTGGTACAAGTCCATCACTTTGCTCGATTGACGGAAGGAAATAAGTTTCAAACATAGATTGAGGAGCCATAAATAAAAGAGGTCATCTTGAATGCCAGGACACAGTCATGGAAAAAGGAAGCTAGCCATCTCACTCTCGTAGTTCTGGAAAAATTTAAGACTATCCAGTAGACACAAAGGACAATGAGCCTCGCGGTGGAAGGCCCTACTACAGAGAACCTAGTCGAAGAAGTTCAGCAGGCCACGGTGCAGGTTACTGCTGATTTGTAGGTGCTGAAGGTGGAGTTTTGTGAACTCTAGGAAAAGATTGTTGCGCCAGTCAAGTGTCTCGAGGGCGAGTCACCCAATTTTTGTTGGGGGCCTGTTGGGATAGGGTCCTTGGGGTCAAATTTTGAGTATAAATTAATATCTTTTTGTATAAAGTGTAAAGTCTCCACGAAATGTGGATGCATAGCGCAAAGCTAGTATGAGTCAAAGGGGCTTTAGTCCCTTAGGCGGGTAGGTGATAAGGGGTTTTTGAGACCCGCCCATGGTCCACGGACCATGGTATTATAAGTAAAATGCTATAGATAGATGATTCATAACCAGTTTAAGGAGGTAACTTTTTTTCAAGAACCATTGTAAATGTAAGGTGCTAAGGCATAAAAGGTTTGTTTCCTATACTTAGGTGAAAGGGGAACACTCTTGCAGCTAAGTGTGCGGAGACCTTGTTAAGTCCACAGGGTAAGTGTGTGGGCCCCTGCAGCTGAGTGCGTAGGGAAAATAAGTTTGTACTTGAACGATTATACTTAATAAAGATAGTTTTGAGCTAAAATTAGTATATTTGTGCATTATTTCTTACTTCTACAAGTTTATGTATCTTCGTTCTGTGTTATGATTTACAAGAATTAATGTGTATTGACTGCGCGAAAATAGGAGATTTGTAATATTAATTCACGTTAATACTAACTAAGGACCTTCGTGAAGATATGGAAGTTGCTTAAGTACATTTACAGTAATTATCTAAGCCATAACAACTACATGAACCTATCACACAGGCCTTTAGATGCGGAAACCTGGTTCTGTCATCCCCCAATATTGCTTCGGGTGAGATTGAAACCTGCGTTACGTGGGTTGTTGCCGAAAGGGCCAGCAGTTAGGATTTTTTTGGTTGGCACAGATAAATTTGAACCCGGTTTAGACCCCATCAAGCCAACACATACCATTGTTATCTAAAATTAACATGGTATTAGAGCTGAGGTAAAGACAAAGCCCAAGCAAGAGTGAAAAAGAGCAATCGCTGAGAAGATACAACACTAAGATTTTTTGGACAAGGACAAGATCCAATGGCCTCCACATCTTACTTCAAACCTGATGACAAGCTCAATGATAAGTTTGATTATCATGCATGACAGATGTCTCTTGATTTGACTTTGGAAGAGCGGGATGTTATGGACTATGTGTAGGGAAAGATTACTGAACCTCCTTCAAATGCATTGGTTGCCACTAAGACAAAGTACAAGAATGGTGAAGTCAAAGCCAAGAAGATAATTGGGATTCTATTACCAAGAATTTGGTTGCATACATCTTCGATTTGAACACATCTAAGGAGATGTATGAGAGGTTGGTTGGCATGTTCAAAGTTAGCAATGCAAACCAAGTCCTCTTTCTCAAAAACAAGTTACATAAAGAAGGGAAGAGGTGAAGATATCCAATCCTACTTCATGAGGAATACCGAGATAAAAAATGATATTCTTTCAATTGGAGAAGTTATTGCTGACAGGGAGTTTACTCTCATTTCCCTTGGAGGTCTCCCTCGTGAATGGCATGTGTTCAACACTATTATCCTCAATAATGACAAGATTGCATGTTTTAATGAATTGTTGACTAGATGTACTGAAGAAGGAACAAGGATGATGGAGAGAGACATGCCTTCAAATAGGAATGATCCTATTGCATTTTTCGCTCATGCTAACAAGAAGAACAATGCAGGTTCAAATAAGCAATGTCAAGGAAGACCGAGATTCAAAGATGGAAGGAAGGGAAGATGCTTCATTTGTAACAGGTTTGGACACTATGCTAGGGAGGGTCCTAATAGAAGGGATACACCTCGGAATGATGACAACAAAAACCACAACAATTTCAGGGGAAACAACAATCAAAGGAATGGCATATTCAACAACAAAGGAAAAAGGAATGCTCCTGCTACTCAAGATGGAAATGGTAGACCTCCCAAAAGATCAAGAAACTCTAGGTATGATGAATATAATGTTGTAGATAATAAGCAAAAATAATTTTATCTTATATCTGCCCTTCGTACTGCCTCTCCTCCGGATACCTTATGAAATTTGTTGATTGATAGTAGTGCCTCAAGGAACTTTACTGAGTTTAAGGAAGCTCTTTCAAACATGATAAAAAAATATATAGATTTGGAAATCATTCTTAGAGACAATGCCACCTATCCTGTGAAGGGAGTTGGGAATGTTACTCTTCAATTGGATCAAGGTAACACCATTCATCTACAAGAAGTACTATATGTACATGATCTAAAGAAGAACATAGTATCTATCTCGGCGATGGAAGACAAAGGACTCAAGGTGGCATTCATCAAAGGAAAGGTACATGTTTGGAAAAAAAAATCAAAGAAGCTTTACTCTTGGATTCAGGGTTGATAGCCTATATCAAGTTGGAGGAAGCCCATTAGGAGTTATTTCCTGCGACACATCTCTTAAATTCGAATTATGGCAGCAGAGGTTTGCTCATCTACATTATAAAGCTCTACCTGATGCAAGGAAGATAGTGACAGGTATGCTCGAGTTTAAATTTGAACATGAAGGCGTTTGTTAGGGATGTGCCGAAGGAAAACATACAAGGGGACCATTCCCCTCAAGTGATAGCAAGACCACCGACATTTTGCAATTGGTTCATTCTGATCTATCTGGTATGTTGCATGTAACATCTTTAAGAGGATATTTATATTATGTTATCTTTGTGTATGACTTCTCTCGCAAAACTTGGATTTATTTCTTGAAGAAGAAGGACGAAGTTTTCACACAGTTTTGTTCTTTCAAAGCCTTGGTCGAAAATCAAACAGGGAAGAAGATCAAAGTATTGAGGATCGGTAATGGAACTGAATATGAATCAAATGAGTTCAATGACTATTGCAGAGAAGTTGACATTAAGAGGGAGACTACTACCACATATACTCCTGAGCAAAATGGTGTTGCTAAAAGGAAGAATCGTTCTATTATAAAAGCCACTCGTGCCATGCTTCATGATCAAAGCCTTCCGAAGTTCCTATGGGCAGAAGTTGTCAACACAACCGTGTATGTTCAAAATATATGCCCTCATCAAGCATTGGAATTTAAAACTCCCAAAGAAGTTTTCATCGGTAAGAAACCTGATGTTTCTCACTTTAGTATTTTTGGTAGCGCTGTGTATTTTCATGTGCCGAAAGAAAAGAGAAGTAAATTGGATGCGTCTGGGAAGAAAGGAACATTTGTGGGCTACAATGAAACTTCTAAGGCATATAGAATCTATGTGCCTGGTCAAAGAGAAGTGGAAATAGATCATGATGTCATCTATGATGAAGATGTTTCCCTTGGGAAGATTAGTAACCTTCCTATTCCAAGGAAGGACAAAGAAGCAGATACAGGAAAGTAGGGAGAACCACATGATGAGTCGATGTCCGATGTTGAAGGACCAATGGATCCCATTTATCCACCTCCTCATGAGCCCTCCTTCTCCAAAAGGAGATCCTCATGGCTTAGGGAAACTCTCGAAGATGCCAAGAATCATTTTTCTCCAAGGGGAACTTTTAGTGAAAGTAAGAAGCCAAATAGGTACCAAGGGTACTTAGTTGCCATGAGCACCATTATTCAATCTGAGCCTTGCACATTCCAAGAAGCTGTGAAGCACCAAGTTTGGAAGGATGCTATGAATGAAGAGTATTTGTCGATTATGAAGAATGATGTCTAGGATGTGGTCCCTAGACCCAAGGACAAACTCATTGTCACCTTGAAATGGCTCTACAAGATCAAGCATGTATTTGATGGAAGTGCTGAAAAGTTCAAGGCTAGGTTTGTTGCTCGAGGCTTCTCTCAAAAGGAAGGTGTGGAATACGATGAGATATTTGCACCAGTTGTCTGATATACTAACCATCCGTTCAATTATAGCCCTTGTTGCCTCGCAAGGATGGAAGCTACACCAAATGGATTTCAAAACCGCCTTCTTGCATGGTTCAATTAAGGAGGAAGTCTATGTAGAACACCCAGAGGGGTTCGAAGTTCAAGATCGTAAGACACATGTATACAGGTTGAAGAAAGCCCTCTATGGGTTGAAGCAAGCTCCCTGGGCTTGGTATGAGAGGATAAACAACTATCTGATGAATCTGGGTTTTAAAAGAAGCGAAGTTGAACCAAACCTTTACTGTAAGTTTGAGAATGGGAGACCTCTCATCTTGGTACTTTATGTGGTTGATCTCTTTCTGACAGGTGCAGACCCTTTCATTCATCAATGCAAGAGGGAATTGGCTTCTGAATTCGAGATGAAGTACCTAGGACTGATGCATTATTTCTTAGAATTGGAGGTTTGGCAAAAGCCAGGTGAGATTTTCCTTTCTCAAGGAAAATACATTGTGAAGCTACTTGAAAGATTTGGGATGGTGGATTGTAAATCCGTGACTACTCTGAGGGAACTTAACTTCAAGAAGTTATACGGAAGTGTTGTTGGGCCCGAGTTGGGAAATCCTTTTGAGTACCGTCAACTCGTGGGGGTCCAGATGTTCTTGGTGAACTCTCGTCCGAATACATGCTTTGCAGTGAATGCATTGAGTCAATTTATGGTTGAGCCTCATCACATACATTAGATTGCTGCCAAGAATCTTTTGAGATATCTTCAGGGCATAATCACCTATGGACAAATTTAAACTGTTAGGAATGTGAGGCTCCATGGTTATTCTGATGTTGATTGGGCTGGCAGTGTGGTGGATCACAAGAGCATGTCAGGATGTTACTTCTCACTAGGTTCTGCTTCGATATCCTGGATGAGCAGGAAGCAGAAAGTAGTTGCTTTGAGCACCGCCGAGGCCGAATATATTGCTACTAGTATGGCCTCCTGTGAAGTTGTTTGGTTGAGGAAGCTCTTTAGTGAGTTGTTTGGACATGTTTTGGATACCACTGTGATCTTTTACGGCAACCAAAGTGGGATTCGTCTTTTTGAGAATCTTGTGTTTCATGACCACTCCAAGCAAATTGATATCAGGAACAATGTAAACTTTGAAATGGGAACTATAAACTCAAAACGAGGACTCTGGCCAAAAAACCCCGTAAAAACATCAAAAACAGTGCTAAAAACGAAAAGTGTTGGTGCTGGAATAACACCTTTTTTTTCTAGGGTAAATTTTCAACATGTTTTAAAAATGGCGGTGAAAACCAATTTTTTGTGCAAAAAATTGTCCAAAAAACACCCTCAAAACGAAGTGTTGATGTTCGAACAACAATTTTTTTTTTCAATGGTAAATTTTGTGCAAAAAACACCTTCAAAACTTAAAGTGTTGACGGTGGGATAACAAAAAAATTTTCAAGGGTAAAATTTCAACATTTTGAAATAATGGTGTAAAATATTTTATCATGACTTTGAAAAACATTAAAATTTCAAAAAAATAATGAAAACATAAAATAAAATTAAAATTAAAACAATGAAACAACACAAAACAAAAAAAAAAGTAAAAAAAAATAGCAAAACATAAATTAAAATATACACTAGAAACAAAACATAAAA
>APFE031523515.1:30390-85345 GCA_000404065.3 Pinus taeda | reverse complement strand
TTTTTTTTTTTTTTTTTATTGTTAATGTCATTATGATCTTCTCATCATTCACATCCCAGAGGCCACAGTATGGATAACCTGGCTCTGATACCAATTGTCACATACCTATACGAATATAACTACACATGTAAAAAATTTTATGGTATAATATAAATATCAACAGCGGTTACATATAGGTATGTTTCTGCACTTGTTATGCATAGGTATCCACTATTCTTTAATTAATATATTTGGACATTAATTTGGCTGCCACAACCATGTATTCGGCCTAACCCAAAGGCAATTACACTATGGCGGCAGGTATAGTTTTCCATAACCTATGGACCGGTGATAACGTGGCTGTGATCATCAACCTTATCATTTTAATGTTTCATATCTGTGTTGACTTTGGGATCTGGCAATCCCAACATAGGACATTTGGCAGCAATGTGGAGTCTCCCCTGTCCGGTTCATGTGACGGTGGCATGGTCACGGCACTTGGGCTTTCCCGCGCCTTCCTCCTTGATTACATCTCCCTCATCAACGGTGGGCATGAACTATGAGAGATCAAAGGTTAATACTACGCCACGTCTCTGCCTCTGGCAGGTAGGGTATATACAGATCTTTTTCTGGTTTATTCGCGATTGTTCTTTTGCTCCGCGTTCATCAGCTTCCTCTGCCCTCACGGCAAAGGGTTTACTGTGCCATTGCGCTCCGAGGCCACTACAACTTTGAGTTCTTACCCTCTTACAGCAAGGTTTCTCCACATGGAATCTCAGTCCGGACCTAGCCAGGTAAATGTTCACAGTTTAAGGATTTGTTTTTTTTTCGATTTGGTGTTTTAATGAACTCGGATTAACACCTGATCTTTTACTTGCCAGGTATGAGAAATTTCTCTTGCTTCGATGGATCTGGAAGAGCCCTGCCATCAAGGACCGCCGAACCTCCAGGTATTTAACTGATATCAGGTTTTGGCTTTTATGACTGTTGCATCGTTATCCCTCTCGGTTTGTCAGAGGGTTTTGCTCTAGCTTAAGGATGAGACCCCAACCTGAACATATTTGGTTGGCCGCAGGTATACAAAGACCTGGTCTCGTTCTAGCTATATAGTCTTGGGATATTTACGACATCATCTCTCATATGAAGATCTGGGTTACTGCCCTGCCTTTTGTAGCTTTAGGTTCTATCTGTTTTACTTAAACCGATGTATAATCCTGAATATGGTAGTGGCTACGGCCGTGAGTTTAAATGTTTGGCAGTATTCGGTTTACTGAACTATGAACCTCTGCGAATCTCGGTTTATGGATTTTCATACTTCTGTATATATTTATATGCTGTTAATTTTTCCTCGGATACGAGTTGAATATAGCCTGTTTTATATTACACAGGTTTGATGGTTGCTTCGTTGCATATATTTGATTTCTGGTTTCAATTTGGTTACTCGCATGTATGTTTGGTTGCACCTGTTAAGGGTTTGTACTTATACTTAGGGTTTGCTCATGCACCCTGGCAACATGCGGTCACACTTGCATCTAACCTTATAGATGTATGGGTGACCTGCGATACCTTCCGAGGTTGGAAACCCTTATGGCTGTAACTTGTTTAATGGTTATTGTCTATTTCGGAATTCCTCATTTTCTTGTTTACATACTGTCAATGTAACTGTATCTCATTTCTTTACTTAATTCCTCATTTCCTTGTTTACATACTGTCAATGTAACTGTATCTTATTTCTTTGCTTATCTAAGCATTATTTTCCACAGTTCTTATAGAATAATACCGTCATTAAGGCAATACTCAATGTAATCAAGTTCTGTTACTTCTGAATGTACTTCGATGTCTATATTTGGCGTTTACATTGTCTCAAAAGACGACTGTCGATGTTTGACATGAATCGAGTCTCTTTTATGGATGCTGCATGCATTATAACTCTATTCCCTACACGGTCTTTAATTATTACTATGTTTAAGATGCCGTTGCTACGGCTTGCTAGAACCCTCATGGGCTAGCTGAATCGATTTTCCAGTTTTCAATGTTTAATATTGTTCGTCCTTGGTCATATAAGATTCACGTTTGTCTTTAATATTCAGTGGCTGTTAAGGAAGGTATTCGCTCATTTGAGCCATATAGGTTCGAGCCTTATCTGTTTAATTGGAGTATGGCTATGAACTCCTCACTGCTTCAGATATAACTGTTTCTTGGAATCCATCCTTAATACAGAACCGGGCTATCAATTATTTCTACAGACTGTTCTATCTTCGTCTTTCTTTATAGTTACTAGTTGACAGTCCCTAAATTGCTAGTCCTCTGAGTTCTACAGCACTCTAAATATATCATTTCTTACATGCAGAAACATATATGCTTCTTGTTTACAGATACTGTAATATATTCTTCTAGTTTACCGATAGCAGTAATCTTTATGTATTTGGTTCACAGTTTACTATTTAGGCTGGCTCAGCCTGTCTATTGTCACACAATGCTCACTTAGGTCAAAGTAATTACAGCTGTCCAATACTCATTCTCGTTCTGTCTTTGCTTCTGTTTAGATAGTATTACTTATACTCTACTTACTATTTGTAGCTATAGTAAACTGACAGTAACAGTTACCTTTACCATTTACACAGACAGTCTTGGAAACATAAGGGTCAGATACTTACCTGATCTGCTCGGATAGGTGAGTCTGGCTCAGTCTCCTGTCTAGATCTGTGTAAAGCTTGATATCCTCCCAACCATGAGATCAGTCTCACAAGACCTGAATCTCCCCCCAAGCTTCTGCTTACCGGATCACTATCCTCAGTAAGCCAGCACTGTGTGCTTGACTATCTGGTCCTTACCAGACTTAGTCACCAATCCGTTTTTTTTTTTTTCTTTCTGTTCCTCCCCTTTTTGTCTGTCTCTACAGCACAAAAAAGGAAAACCATTCACCCCTCCCTTTTTCCTGGAAATCTTTCCAGTTAAGGAAGGTGGTTATTTTCAGTTCTAATAACTGTTTTCCCTTTTGGGAAGCTCAGTGCTCTTGAGTAATTCTTTAAACACTGCTTTAATGCATAATTCAAATCAACAAATTACTCTTTAAAAGAAAATAAGTTCTCAATATCATTCAGTTTTTACTGCAGTAACTTTTTAAACAATTACATTTACGGGGTCATCACACCATGTCAGTGAATGAAGTAGAGAAAGAGAGTTGTGACCTCGCTCCATGTCAGAGAATGAAGTAGAGAAAGAGAGTTGTGATCTTGCTCCATGTCAAAGAATGAGGTAGAGAAAGAGAAATTACAAATTTGAGTAAACTCTACACAATCAATGTACTTTGAAGTTTTTCATTGTGCTAAATCCATATAACGAAAAAGACCAGTTTTAAACAACACAAATAAAAATTTCACCACAATCTTTTTTTCGGCTAAATTCGTACTGCAATTTCACAAAAAGTTTAAAATGCAATTTCACAAGCATGAAGTCAGCCGTGACGTCATTGAGATGATTAGGTAACTGTCACGACGTGACTATCGGGAATTTAGCCGTGAAATTTACACTGGGTGTAATAACTATGCGATGAATAGGGCATGAGCATAGGGAAGGAAGCCAAGGTATTCACCATGGGTCTAACAACTCCCACATGTTTTCTTAGTACTTAAAAGTCCGCCCTTCCGCAGAGAACGAGGGATCGTGTCTGCGAGTAAAGGACAAACCAGAATTAGGTCAGTGGTCAGTAGTCAATAATGATTAAATAATCTAAAAGATAGAAATTTAAGAAAATGAGAATTTACAAATATTTATTTTAATATAATATTTAATGTTACAACATTTTTTATTTATTTTTAATATCATATCATTTTTTATTTTATTTTTTATTTATTACTAGGAAAAAACTATTGGGTATTTGAGGAATGCATATAAGAAATTTATTTTTTAAAAATTAATTAATAAATTTTATTTTAAGTAAAATGGTTTTTTTAAAATAATAATAATAATATAAATATTTTAGTGGTAGTTTAATCGTAATTAAAATAATGTATGAAAAGTGAGAGAACTAAAGTTCAAATCTCAATTTATAATTCATTGTTTAAAGAGGAAAACAAACCAGAATTTATTTATTGACAATTATGTTTCACACTAGATAAGCTAGAAATTCATGAGTAACTATGTGTTAAAACAAGCTAATGAAATTCTTAGAAAATATTAAATTAAATATAAATCATTTTATTTTTATTACAAAAATAACATTTTTATATTATTTAAATTAATATTACGATGATATAATATAATTATAACAACTTATCAATTATTTTCATGATTTATAATTAACCTTATAAATTATTTGAATAATAACACTTTTAATTATTTTTATTTTTATTTTTTATTCTTTTAATACTATTATTTAAATAACAGTAAATTAAAAATAACCTTTTTTATTTTTTATCTTATAATTTTTTTAATAATAACGTTCCATATAAGATTATGCTAATTGAATTTGTATTTTAAATATTTTAATGCACTTTAAATATTGATATTTTTTAATACGATATTATTAAATAACATGTGAGTTAAACGATAGCAAACTTGTTACAAACATCAAACGCTCATTAATGTAACAGCATTTTTTTTTATACAGTGGTAAATATTTTATCGATCCAAGTTATTTTAATCTTATAAGTAAAATGGACCATAATTGAGTTTAGGAATTACAAGTTAACCCATATATTATTTATTTTTTGATCTATTTAGCATTAAAAAAACATTATTATCCGGTTGTTTTTTTTTCCACTTTTACATTAGCAACCCATAAATTTCTATGAACTATGTGACAACTTGATTCCATGCTATGGTAATCTCACCTACCACTTCAGCCCATTCTTAAATATGAAAACTATTTTAATTTTTAAGCTGGGCATGCTATATGAAAATTGGGTTTATTCTGCAAATATAAATTACAGTAAGTATGGTTTTACGAAAGGCTATAGTGGAATGCTAGTTGTAATACAAAAGAACTATGGTATATGTGTTCTTTATCGTTAGTGAGGTGTCAATAGATCAACAACCCTTGTGATTTAGGGTTGGAATCAACAACGTTAGCTCTACCCATTCAGTTATGGGGTAACTACCTCTCCCCACAACATAACATTGATCTCACTCGAGCCTTCTCGCTTCCAGAGTGAGCTTTGCAACTCACCTCCTTTGCAACACTATATATACACATTGTTTGACCACTGACATGTCTGTTGGAAGAATCACCGCACCTTTATAGAATCTGTAATTTCCACCCTAGAGATCCTAGTTACTGGGTTGTAACGTTTACCACTACCTGCGAGTTTTGGTGTAACGACAAACCTCCACATAGTATCAGAGCACTCTCAAATTTTGCAGGGATCCAGTACAACGGCAGCGGACGAAGCACATAGAGATCCATATGCACTACATCAGAGACTTAGTACATGATCGGGTCATTGATTTGCAGTTCTGTCCCTCAGTAGAATAGACTACGGACATCTTCACCAAGACATTCACTAAGCAGAAGTTTCGCTCTCTGCGTGATCGTCTTGGAGTGAAGGATATAGTTGCTTAGCAACTGTCTTTTCTTCCTCTTTTCTTTTGATTACATTGTATTTTGAGGGAGGGGTTTTCCCACGAGGTTTTCCCTCTTTCCTCAATTTTAATACAAGTTGCACTGTATTTTGGGTGACCTTTGGCCTTAGTTGTCAGGGTGCATTTTCTATTTTCCCCATAGTGGTTTTTAGGGGGGGTGTTGGAACTACTGTACACCTACATGCGGACTCTTAGTTAGAGCATGCGACTACATGCAACTACTACACATCTACATGCGGACTCTTAGTTAGAGCATGGGATTGCATGCAAGATTCCTTTTGCATGATTTACTCCTTGATTTGCTCCTTCTTTAACTTCGCAACTGAGTAGTTATCTCCGGAACTTGTGGTAGGTGTTGAGTTTTCTCATTGATCACCACTATAGTGCATTACCTTGGGATCTTCACCCAGTAATGCTATATGATGAGCATTGTAACATATTTTCTAATGAATCATTCTTTTTTTTCTTTCGATTTTCTTTTAGTGTTTTTGCTCTGAAAAGCTGTGTGTTCAACCTTTACTAGCTAGATTCATCTGTGCAGGTTTTCTAACACATTTACAATGTCTTTCATACCAACCAAAATTAATTTGGCTTTCGTATTTCTCTTGCAACAAGTTGTTGCCAGTTTCCAGCACCAATTTTCTCTCGTCCCTTTTGTTAGAGTTTTTGATTTTGTTTTTGCAATCATCTCTCAAGACGTAAGACTAGAGATAAGTGTTTTTGTTTCACTCGTTGGTACTGGGGTTTTAGTACTAATTATTTTTGGTCTTTGCCATCTAGGTAGGGGTTTTAGTACTAATTATTTTTTGTCTTTTCCATCTAGGTAGCCTTACTAGATATCAAAATTTTGGAAGGTCAAGCCTCAACAGTGTATTCCCTCTGGCTTGGCTCGCACTCTTAGTTTTTGCACCTATAAGTGGTAAGGTGTTATTAACAATATTCTCTTTGAAAACCGTATATCATTACTCCGCTTGCAATGAAAAAATCTATCAATCGTAACAATAATCGTCTTCCCCCTTTCAGCTACAGTGATGGAAATTGAGACTAATATCTCTCAACCAGGTAAAGAGCCTTCCTTTTTATCTTTCACAAATTCTTTGATCCACGCTCTATTTTCCTTGCTGTTGTACCTTAAGAAACAAATTTCCTAGATGTATAGAAATTGTGCGTAAGACATTAATAATTACAAACATTGTCACATGTTTGTCACTCAATTATATATTGTGTTCTCAAATGAAGGACCTAGGAAATTTGGTTCTTGATCCTCAATACTTAGGTGACATGATAACATCAGAATGCCATTTGATTGTTGAATATAAATGATGACTGAAGAAAGATTAAATAAGTCATAGACAATATGTTGTTTAACACAGGATCTATTATATGTGACACTAGGAGAAGTTATAAATAATATGTTTTTTTATACAGAAATTACTATCTGTAACTTAGAAGAATTACAGAGACGGGAACTTCAAGTGTAGGAGTGCTCTTTAAGGAATTTAACTTTATTTACATAGGCAAATAAAGACCTGCAACTTCAATTACTATACTCAAAGGAAGAAAACATAAGATGACACATAATAGAGAAAAGACAAAATCATACCCAACAACGTATGGAAAACTTATGATTCTTCACTAAGCAATAGTTGTATCAGGAATTTAGTAGATTAGTCTCCAGTTTCTCCAAAATTTCTACCCCTTCTTTCTAAATTTACCTCTTTTTATACCAAGACAGTTGGTGATCACCAAAACTGTCAAATTACTTAATTATTTTCCTAACTGTTTAGAATAAAAATTATTACAAAACATTACAGAGAGGGTAAAAGACACCTCCTTCTAAACAATATAGAATAACAGGAAGTAACGGAAGTTAGACAATAATGATAACTGCTAGCTTTTCGGCTCTGTTGTTTGACTGCTGAGTTTCTCTGTAGAAGCTTAAATAATGATTAAACAATTTTAATTATAATAAACTTTGACAAAACCCTATGCGTGAACCTGGGCTTACGTATGTATCAGGCACATTTTGATTGGCCAAAACACAAGAGAACCCCACTAATCACCTTCCTTTGAAGTTTTGGTCATCCACCACTAATTCTGATTGTCTGACCTAAATAATGGAATTAGCTATTTTACATGAAACATTAGTTTTCCACGGAACTAAAAAGATTTAACAATTTGATTCATAAACTTGTCAGGTCTATCTTAGTTGTGCGTGAGCCGTCCAATCATTCGTTCAATCAACAGTTTGATCCTTTGGAACCCACACGATCTTAAACATGTTTGAAATAAATCTTATCAAGTCCGCAATTTTCAATGCCCTGTTGACTCCCGTATGGACCCGATGGGAAATATATATCACCAGTTAATAATCTATGGGGTCTGACTTTAGTTCTAAAACCCGATCACTTCTTCACCCGATATCCGTTGGATCACATCTTTTTGGATGGATGGCTGAGATTAACTAGGACTTCAACAAGCTTGAACTACATTTGATATATTGTCACGTCCAATAAGCCATCACCCAATTGCCATTGGATTAGTTGCTTTTCGATCAACGACCCAGATCTTCTCACAGGTATACCTTCGCATCAGATTTCTGAAATAAAAACATTCTAGATAACTTGTGTGATTACTGTTGGATCTGCGGCTTGCTGATCAACAAACCAAATATTCTCGTAGGTACATTGTCGCATCAGATTTCTGAAACAAAACTCGTTCAATTTAACTTGTGTGAAATCAAACAAAATACTTCAATTCTCTTAGACTTTGTAGGGGTAAAGCATATTAGGGAACTACATTAATAACAAACCCTCACAATGATTCTAGGCCACACATTGTGGTCAACCATGCTCATGTCGTGGTCAACTGCGGGGTTGAGCCTTAATTAACCTTATGATTTGTTGTTTTCCTGCAGCACATTTCATCATACTCATCAAGCTATCGCTTGATCATGCTTCTTAAACCTGCATGGCTTTTAAACAAAGGTTTGATTTTTCATTTCTTTTGATTTTTCTTTAATTTCGTGATAAAACTGAAAATAAGGCTTAAATCACAATATAAGATACAACATATGGCTCCACCTGGGGATAGTGCTTTTGCCACAGAAGCATTAAGAACCACAGATTATTGCCTTCACCTTAGGCATGGAGTCATATATTTCTTAATCAATTTAAATATTATGGCATTTGCACATTCATTTCACTCAAATATCTAATAATTAGATGCTTGTGCTTTGATAGCAAGGTGCTGAGAATTGTAGATCAGTAGCCTTAATTGGTCATGGAGTCTAGAACTCTAAAAATCCTGAAATTTGAAAAACTGAAACCCGACATTCTTCAAGTTTGAAACCTCTACAAACCGGTTTCCAACTGGGACAATCACCCTTATTTATCTGCTAAAATTAAACTAAAGAACTGGAACTGGAAACCAAATACTCAACACCTGAGCTTATTTATGTATAGGTTCCTACCTATGTGCATGAATGATCTTCATCAGGGGAAGTCAATCTTCCAATGGTACTAGGTTAGCATTTGATTGCTTGATCTAGAACCATTCTGCCAATGAATTTTGAAAATACAATTCATCCTGAACAAAAAATAAACTATGCATAAGCGTAGCTCACAACAAAAATTAGGAATATATCTACAAGATGGTATGTGTAGGCTGTTAATAAATTTCTCTATGTAATTTTCCACATGATCTTCAAAAGTATAAGAAAAAATATGGTTTTGATCAACTCCAAAAAAGAAAGTCTCTATGTATGAAGCTTCTTGCTCGAATAAACCTTCTATTGGGATGATATGCTCAATAGAACAATCAACAACATATTTAAGAAAATGATCTTTGAGCTTTAATTAAAAATAATATGTAATTGTGACCTCAAGAAGAAAAATAATTTTTTTCACATCACTATATGACATATGGCCAACTTCAAATATATTGTTTACCTCTGATCGATGGGCATCATTGTGTTCCTCAATTGAATGATATACACTCTCTTTATCAACTTTCTTTTTACATAAGATAGCCTCTTTTTCTATGATAAATGGCTCAATATATTTTTGTCCAACATTTCCCACTTGCTAGTTTCGTTCTCTATGTTCAACACCCAACTGATGAACTGGATGACCTTCTTCCTATTCCTTATTTATTTCTCCATGCTTGAACGAGACAGGGGCTTATATCAAACCCTAGCTTCTTGGTCCAAAGAAAAAATAAACAACATCATATTCACATCTTCATGAATGATGCTCTACTGCTCCATGCATTCATGAAACTCTTGGAGGTGTTGAACTAGATCTTCATATTCATTTCCACTGAGTCTTGGAAGATACTCATTCCACTCATGAAGTCTAGGCATATGATGAGGATAGCCAGTGATCCTAGTAAAATTTAGTGGGCCAAATTTATTGACTAAGAATGTAGGGATAACCATTAAATCCAAAAAAAAAAAAAAAAAAAAGTGAAGATCATAGGTATGAATGTACAACCAACTGTTGAAACTTGTCACCCTCAAGAATCAACTTCTAACGTAATAAAACCCAGGGAAAAGTGTTCTTATTCAATTGTTTTTCAGGTTGTGGTTCTTGTTCTTGTGGAGTCGACTTTTATTTCTTTTATTCAAAACAACCAAATATTTCCTCCTCACTGAACAACCAGAGGAAAATATTGAAAACCTAGGGAAAAGTGCTCTTGTCTTCTCTCCCAGAGAACGACACCAATTAATGTTGTACCTTAAGAAACCAATTACCTGGCTATATAGAATTTGTTCTTAAGACATTAATAATTACAAGGATTGTCACTTGTTTGTAACTCAATTATATATTGCGTTTTCAAATGAAGGACCTGGGAAATTTTGTTCTTGATCCTCAATAACTAGGTGACATGATAACATCATAATGCCATTTGATTGTTGAATATAAATGATGAATGAAGAAAGATTGAATAATTCATAGACAATATGTTGTTTAACACATGATCTACTATATGTGACACTGGGACAAGTTATAGATAATATGTTGTTTTACACAAAAACTACTAGCTATAACTTACAAGAATTGTAGAGATGGGAACTTCAAGTATAGGATCACTATTTAAGGAATTTAACTTTATTTACATAGGAAAATAAAGATTTGTAGCTTCAATTACTTCTCAAAGGAAGAAAACAAAAGATGACACATAACAAAGAAAAGACAAAATCATACCCAACAACGTATGGAAATCTTATGATTCTTAATTAATCAACAATTGTATCAGGAATTCAATAGCTTAGTCTCTAGGTTCTCCAAAATTCCCACCCCTTCTTTCTAAATTTACCTCTTTTTATACCTTAGAAGATAGTTGGTGACCACCAAAATTGTCAAACTACTTAATTATTTTCCTAACTATCTAGAGTAAAAATTATTACAAAACATTATAGAGAGGGTAAAAGACACCTCCTTCTAAAGAATATAGAATAACAGGAAGTAACAGAAGTTAGACAATAATGATAACTGCTAGCTTTTTGTCTCTATTGTTCGACTGCTGAGTTTCTTTGTAGAAGCTTTAATAATGATTAAACAATTTTAATTATAATAAACTTTGAAAAAACCCCATTCGTGAACCCAGGCTTACATATGTATCGGGCATGTTTTGATTGGCCAAAACACAATAAAATCCAACCAATCACCTTCCTTTGAAGTTTTAGTCATCCACCACTAATTTTGATTGTCTCACCGTAACAATGGAATTGGCTATTTTACGTGAAACATTAGTTTTCCATGGAACTAAAACAATTTAACAATTTGATTCATAAAACCATCGGGTCTGCCTTAGTTGTGCGTGAGCCATCCGATCATTCATTTAATCAATGGTTTTGATCCTCCGGAACCCACGAGATCTTAAACTCAATTGAAATAAATCCTATCGAGTCCACCTATTCAACGCTTTGTTGACTCCCATATGGACCCAATGGGAAGTATATATCACGAGTTAATAATCTATCGGGTCCGAATTTAGCACTAAAACCCGATCATTTCGTCATCCTATATCTGTTCGATCCCTTTTTTTGGATGGACGGCTGAGATTAAAATGGACTTTAGCAAGCTTGAACTACGTTTGATATACTATCACGTCTTAGTTGTCACGTGATTTTTGTTGGATTAGTGGCTTGTCAATTAACGACCTAGATCTTCTCGCAAGTATACCTTTGCATTGGATTTCTGAAAAAAACCATTCTAGCTGACTTGTGTGATTACCATTGGATTTGTGGCTTGTTGATCAACAACCCATATCTTCTCTTTGGTACACTATTGCATTAGATTTCCAAAACAAAACCCGTTCAAGTTAACTTGTGCAAAATCAAACAAAATACTTCAATTCTCTTAGACTTTGTGGGGGTAAAGCATATAAGGGAACTACATTGAGAGCGAACCTCCGCAATGATTCTAGGCCACACATTGTGGTCAACCATGCTCACGTTGTGGTTAACTGTGGGGTTGAGCCTTAATTAACCTTCAGACTTGTTATTTTCCTGTAGCACGCCTCATCATACTCATCAAGCTATCACCTTATCATGCCTCTTAAACCTACATGGCCTTTAAACAAAGGTTTGATTTTTCATTTCTTTTGATTTTTCTTTCATTTCATGATAAAACTAAAAATAAGGCTTAAATCACAATATAATCTACAACATTTACAATGCTAGATTATATCACAAATAAGCCCTCTCTGGTCAGTGCAGGTTATATTTTTATTACTTGTATACATCAACCTATCTATGGTTAACCACCGAGGGTTTTTGGTTTGACTGCACATTCAAGGTTCTTATTGGATTTTGATTATTTCTTGCATGTACTAGGGTTTTGATCTCTAGGTTAATGCGACTTGAAGTTATTCAAGATAGGGTGGTAGCCTTACTTGGGATCTTAACCCTTTAACTCTTTACTATATTATTGCTAAGAATATGTTTTTATAATATGTGTTGTCATGCTGGCCTTGTGATATTAGGAGATTAATCTGCAAGGACTAGGCCTTGAGGAATTTTCTTTAGTGTATATTATGGTTAATTTTATTTAGAAAATTCATTCCCTCCATATTGTGAGACACATTGTACTTAACCCATACATCTTGGCTCACCATTTTTCTGACAGTTAGACTAGTTGTTGGTTATATATAGTTATTATTTTGTATAAATGTGTGTGCTCGAAATCATTGTTCTTTTATTTTTCCTTTAAAAATATTGCCACTTATGAGGGTTTTTATCGCATTTCCCAATTTAACTAGTAGAATTACATATTTTAGCTTAAATGGTATAATTGTGTGCATCCTTTCAGTTGTGTTATATTTCTCTATCTGTGTTCTTTAGTATTACATTAAATTTATGTTTTTTTTATCTCACTTATGCTTTTATTATATATTCGTGTCTTCTTTTATTAGATTTTAAATGTTAATACTGTAGAAGAATTATTCAAAGTTGTGGTATTTTTTCTTTTTAGATGTTAATTAAATTTATTTTGTTAATAAGTGGGTCAATATATTTGATGCAAATATTGGATGATATAGAATGAACTTCAAAAATGCTAAACTTGATGACCAACCCCATTCTACAACAACTGAATACTTCTTGGCACATATAAGTGTTTTCCCATCAATATTTTTGATACAAAATTGATGTCGGAAGCTAATGTCATTAAGTTTTTCAATTCATTTCTCCTCACCATGCGATCCCGAAATAAACTTCTGCATGTTAGCAGTTTCTTGCAACTCATGAAAAATAGGCTCTAGAATGTATGATTTATTAATAAATTCAATTAACGATGGGTTCTTAATACATTCAATTAACGATGGCTAGCTCCCAACATCCTTCCTCCTCAATGTTACTGAAAAATGTTTAAACATCTAATTAATGTGGTCATGAGTGTTCCCAACAAGAGGGAAACCAACCTTTATATTTTGAAAAAATTCCAATTCAACAAGGATGTTTAGATATTCAAAAACAATTTGATTTTTGTTTTCATGGCTAGTTTTGTATAATTGCAGATACAAAAATTTAGGAAAATTACCAGACCAATGATAAAGAACATCTTGAATTATGGTTATCATCAAATTTACATCATTATGAATATTTGGAGCTATGGTTTAAAAACTTGGACACATTTTCCCATTAAATACCATACGATCAACCAAGTGAAACTGAATAAATTTTTCCTCTAATAATTTTTTTGGTGTGTGGATAAAATGTGGTAGACGTGTTTTCTTCTAGTCTATACTATAAATTACCAAACCCAAATATTTATTTAGATTATTACCAAACCCAAATATTTATTTGGATTATCATAACACCATCTTTGAGTCTTACACAACTTTTTATCTTCACTTGTTTGCTAACTGTGACGCTCTTAAAGTGCCTTGACAATGAAATATGCACGTAACATAAAAAAACCTATTAATAAATTCATTTTCATAATTTACATTTTCATAACTGATATCAATGAATGCATACCTCTTTCCACCCCTTCACATTTAACCGTTTTTTATTTAAAGCACATGTAGTACAAACCCCCATCATTGTCTTCTTAGGAATACATACATTGTTGAATTATTTGTTGCATATCCTTGTAAAATATGAATATCTAATAAAATTACCATCTCCTTCAACACATTCTGCATATTCTTTGTATAATTTGTATATTTATTGTCTTGATAAAATATGCTGAATGTGTATTATATCTTTATTTTGCATGCACTCTCCATGCTTTGAAAATAATTCTTGCATCCATGACATTGCAATAGTTTCTAATGGCCCAATATCTCTTTCTCTTTTTTGTTGAAGCAAGTAACGATCCTTCTATATCATTGAGCCAACAAATTCTATACAATATAAACAACCATCCACCTGACAACAAAGAAATCAGAAAAGGAAAAACAACATTAGCCACCAAGGGCTACACCGTAGAGCTAAACCCCTAAAAAATCAAACCTAAGAAAAATTAACAAGACTCCCGACTAACCCTCGGGAAACCTGCAACCTTTCCCATAGCCTCACTCCAGTAAACCCCAATCTAAAATACTAACCCATCAAAACAATAAGATCGGCGACAGAGGAGAAAGCCGATTAGCAAAGGAGCCTGAAGTTTAAACGTCCTACCCCACTAGGTTGCTCTGTCCCAAACAACGATTGATTTGGAGCATCTGAATCCAATGGTTGAGATAGATTTCACCTCGGACAAGGAGGAAAGATAATCTGTGATAGAGGGTGGTTTTCATAACCCTCACCCTACCATGTGTTGCAGGGTGTATGGGATTTCTGCAAAATCGCCAAAACCATTTTTACTCAGAGGGCAGTGCGATAAGTCAAAAACCACCTAGAAGGTGGTTTTGCCAACGGGACCCTGAAAATTGAAACCACCAGTTGCCGTATGGATTGAATCCTCTTGCCAAAACAAAAATTCTTCGCCCTGGTTGGGATGAGGTATTGGTGACAGTGTTCAGTTGAAATATTTGAGATCTTCCTCACGCTTGCACCTTGAGTTTGGGCTACCCGACAAGGTACTCTTCTTTTTTTCCCAGCACAATTTGTCCATAAAGAAGCCACATCCTGGGGACAATCAAATTGAACTAGTCTCCATGGTTTTGAGTCTAAACACATCCCTGTCTTCTTCCACTTGTGTGTGGCATATAGCTCTCAGTCTGCTTGGACTTAATTCCTGCCATTGCATCAACACATTATTCTCTGTGTAGCTGACTCCCTGGTTGGCCAGAAGATCCACCAGCTTATTTGTATTTTTGCGAACATGGTGGAAACTAATAGTGCATAGGCCATGAGTTTGAATTCTTTGGAAGACCCGAATAAGATTCCAATGCTTAGAGAATTTATCCGATGCCATTCCATTATGAATTTTTTGCACTGATTTGATAATTAACTCTGAATCTGCCTCTATCATGACATTTAGACATTTGTTTTTCTTTAGTGAATCTAGGCAATGTTCCATAGCCATTACTTCAGCCATGTTATTGGTGGTTATGCCTAGGTGGAAGTGGAAAATGGAAATAATACTGCCCTTTGCATTTCTAAGGAGACCTCCATACCTTGTAGTACCACGTTCCCTTTTGAAGCCCCATCAATGTTGTATTTTAAATAGCCCTTCGGAGGAGGATGACAAAAATCCTTCTCCATATCCGACGTAATGAGATTTCTGTTAAGGTCAAGGAGGGTGAGCCCATTCATCCCCAGCTGCTAGAGAATATTTGAATCTTCTTCTAAGGGGGGGCTTTTAGGGAATATGTGAATAGTGGTTCTCATAGTCTCCTTGAGTTGTTTTAGGATTATCTCCAACAGGTGTTGTGGGGCCTTTTTTTCCTCCTTAAAAATTCTTTTGTTCGTCTCTTTCCACACGTTCCATATGATGGAGCTTGGTGTAAGAGCCCATGTTGAGTTAAGAATTTCAGTATCTGAAATTTTTTTCCTCCAATTGATGATGGTGCTAATGATGTTACCTCTGTCTCTATCAAATTGTTGAAAAATAGTAGCAAATAAATCCCAAAACCAGGCTGTGAAAATGCATTTGTTGAGTAAATGTTCCAGGGTTTCTTCTTGTGCTTCACAGAGTGGGCATCTGGAAGGCCCCTGAACACCTCTCTTCCTAATTTGATTCCAAGTCAATCTATTTTTATGATACACAACCCACATGAAGATTTTGATTTTCATCAACCCTTGATGCCTCCAAAGATTTTGCCAGATTTTGTTTGGAACCCGGGGATCTAGCTCAAGAAGAATGCTTTTTTCTTCCTTAAGAATAAAGTTTCCCTCTTTGTTATTTCCCCATCTCAGTTGGTCTTGTCCCTCTGCCACTAAGATCCTTCCTTTTCTCTACTATTTTCTTGAGCTCCTCTGCTTTAGTTTTCAAGAGATTGTCATTATTGCACTCTATGTCTCTCTAGATTCGCCACTTATCCGTAGGATGAGAATGTGTCTAGAAATCCTTAACCTTTGTTAAACCTTGGGAATCTGACTCTTGTTTAAGATCTAGAAAGTCTTCTTTTACGATAATTGATTCTTGTTGCCATTTGTCTTCCCAAAAAAGAGCTAGATTTCCTTCTCTAATTTCCTAGAACCTATTCTCTTGTACGAGCCTTCTATTTTCCCAAGCTTTGTTCCAAATATAAGAACCCTTTATATTTCCTATCATTCTTATAATATCATTGTTCTACCAAGAACTGGCATATTTTATTTGTAGATATTTTCCCATTGAGTCTCTGGATGTTGGACCTAGGGCACCCAAAGTTTGGCCCCTAAAGCCTTACTGAGAATCTCTTGATCATCCAATCCATGTCCTCCATGGTTCTTGGGCTTGATATTTTATCCCAAGACACTAAGGCCCATTTCCTCTTAATCTCCTCCTTTCCCCAAAGGAAGTTTCTTTGGATATTTCTAAATTTCTCAAGGATCCCTTTTGGAGCTGGGAGGGCTGATAACATGAAAATAGGGATTTCTTGAAGCACTTCTTTTGTAAGAACTAACTAGCTTGCAAGGTTTAAAGGTCCAATGGTCCATTTACTGACTTTGTCCTGCAACTTGTTGATCAAAGGTTCCCATATACTTTTGAGCATAGGTTTTGCAGTTAGACGGACTCCTAAATATTTTGAAGGAAGGACATCCCTTTGAAAGCCAAGAATTCTAGAGATATTTTTTTAAATGGAAATATTGGTATTGAAGAAGAAGATTTTAGATTTGGAGAGATTAACTTCCATACCTGAAGCTAAGGCAAAAAGATTCAATTTTTTTTTTTAGTTTGAAGCTTCTTGGACTATGGGGATTCCCTGTAGCATGGTATCATCTACAAATTGTTGGTGAGTCAAGGCCTACCCATTGTCAGTGAGTTGCAGACCTTTCATCTTTCTTGCTGATTTAGCCTGCTTTATAGCTCTCCCCAATCCTTCCATCAAGATGATAAAAAGAAAGGGGGATATCAAGTCACCCTGTCTGAGGCCTCTTGAGGGACTGAAAATCTCTGAGGGAGAGCCATTGACCAATATAGAAAAACTGGAGGAGGTCACTAGTGCCATTGCCCATCTTACCTAGCTGTGATAAAATCCGAAAGCAATCAACATTTTCTTAAGGTATACCCAATTTACCTTGTCATAAGCTTTGGATATATCTAATTGCATGATCATACTCGCTTGCTTCTTGCTAGTTAAAGAGTGCACCACTTCTTGTGCTTGTATGATGTTATCCAGAATTTGTTTGCCTTCCACATAACCTGATTGCTCTCCTGAAACTAGGACCAGAAGCAAAGGTTTGAGTCTGTTAGCAACAACTTTGGATATAATATTATAGATTATGTTGCATAGGGCTATGGGTCTATATTTATTCGGTGCCTGAGCAATATCTTGTTTGGGGATCAAGGCAATGAAGGAAGTATTAAGGGCCTTCAGAATGCTTTTGTTTGATCTGGAATCCTCCACAACCTTCAAAATGTCCTGCTTAACAATATTCCAGCAAGCTTTGAAAAAGTCGACATTGAAACCATCCGGGCTCGGAGCTTTGCCATTCTGCATGTTTTTGAGGACATCACTTATCTCCCCTTCCATTACTGGTCTATTAAGGTTGAAGTTGTCCTCTCTGGATACCAGTTTTGGTACATTAGTAGTTATTTCCCTGATGGATTGCTCTCTATCTGAATTGTTCTCTTGAGTTATACCTTGAAAGTGATGGACTAACACAGCTTCTATAACTTTATGGGAGATCTACAGTTCTCCTACTTCATTCTTAATCAAAGAGATGCTATTATGAGCTCTATTGGCCATGGTGGTTTTGTGGAAAAACTTAGTGTTGCGCTCTCCTTCTTTTAGCCATTGAACTCTAGACTTTTTCCTCCAAAATATTTCCTCTTGCTTACATAGAGTTTCCCATTCTTGAAAATTTTTATCCGCTTGCTTGCTGATGTCTTTATCAAATCCTTCCTTGATTAGATCTTGGTTGAGAACCAAAATTTTGTTTTCAACTACTCTCTTTTCTTCAAAAATATTACCGAAATCCTTCTTATTCCATTCCTTAAACTGGAATTTGATATGCTTTAGTCTTTTGTCAAGAATATACATACTGGTCCCCTGAATCTGCAAGTCCTCTGTCCACCATTTTTCAATGTTGCCTATGAAGTCTGGGTGTGACAGCCAGATATTTTCAAATCTAAAAGATTTGTTTCTAGGAGTGCCTATACCCTTAATTTCCAATTGAATTGGCCAATGGTTTGAGCCTCCAAAGGGAAGAACTCGCGATGTTACCTCTTTACCATTCAACATAAGATTCTCAAAGATGAATAATCTATCTAGCTTTGAGGCAACAAGGTTCTCTCCTCCCCTCCTATTATTCCAAGTAAAGAGGCCAGTATTCCAATTAGTATCATCCAGATTTATGTTATCAGAAAAGGTTTGGAAAGCCATGGAGTTTTTTCTTAGAGATCTTGTTCCTCATTTTTTCTCTGAAAGGGATTTAATCATGTTGAAATCTCCTCCCATGTTCTAGGGTATGTCTGCATGTCTGCTCCTGAGTTCCACTATGGTATTGAAAAACTTAAGTTTTTCATCTATTCTCTGAGGACCATAAACATTTGTGACCAGAAAGGTGTTCCTTTCTCCTACCGTTTGAATAACAACTGATAAGTAATTTATGGAAGCCTTAGCTTCCAAAATGGCAATTTTGTGGGGATTCCATAGAGTAAGTATGCCCCTGCTGTATTTTCTGTTTTTACTTCTAGGAGCTCCTAGCTACTAAGCCATTTACTATGGATTTGTCTTACCTTTTGAATGGAACATTTCATTTATTGGATGAACATTATATCCAATGTTTCGTGTTTCATTCTGTTACTAAGCATTCTCTACTTTCTCTTAATTCCTAGACCTCTAAATTTCCAATATGTCAACTTCATTATAAAAGATTTGTAAAAGAGTAGTTGGCTAGTTCTTTTATCTTACCTGAATCAATCATCAGCTTTCCACACTCCATTAAGAGTTCATTCTACCTTTTCCTCCCTCTTTTCTTGCCTGGGTTCCGAGTAGCTAGTCCCGACATAGCTTTCATCATTTTTACCCCTTGGTTGTCCTGCTTATCTATGTTGTTCCCTCTCTCTAACTTCCCAGCTTACGTTTTACATAGATATAGTTGTTGTATTCTATTGAGTTCTTCTTGAGGTAGTGAATCCACTCCCCTTGTTATACCCTGCCTCAAGAATCCTTTTAGTTCTAGGTTTTCCTTATCAAGAATTTCTAGTAGTTCATGGTCCTCTGGGTCCGTATCATTCTGGATCATTTCCTGATCCATTTATTGTTCACCATCACTCATAGTGGCTTCATTTTGGTACTCTTTATTTTTTGTTTGTTCCAGGTTTCTTTCCTTCTCCTTTTATGCCGAACTCCCTTCCATTTTTTGATCTTCTATAGTTATTTTTTCCCCTTCTTGAAGCACCTGAAAACTATTCGACTTGAACTGTTGACCTTCGCTCTGCTAATTTTTCAATCCTCTTTTACTTCCTTTGCCTTGGTTAACCACTTTCTGGAAGCTATCTAATTCTTTTATTATGTTGATTCCTCTTTTGTTTATTTCTTTGTTGAGCGAACAGTCTTTGAAAAGATGTCCATGTTCATGGAATTTGGGACATCTAAATGGGATGTGCTCATAATCTACTATTTGCACCCATTCTTCATCAAAAAATTCCAAGATTATCTCGTTTGGTAGAGCTCCTGATAGATCCATGTCTACATATATTCTAGCAAAGGAAGTATATTTTCCCTTTTTGGTGGCTTCAGAGGCTTTAACATAGCGACCTAATTTATTGCCTATGGCTGCTAACGATTCATTTTGCCAATAATCAAGAGGTAGAGAGTAGAACCTTACCCAGACCAGCACTGAAGTAAAAGTTTCCTTCTCTGGGAAAAATTTCATCATCTAAGGTCGCATGTAGAGCCCCGCAGCAGCATAGAAGTAAGGCCCTCCTTCAAATATTTTGTCCTTGTCTTCAATATTCGTGAACACCACAGTAAAGAAACCCTTCAACCCCAGATGGAGATCTATGCTCCCTTTAGGTTTCCAGTGGTATTTAATCCATGAATGTAAATCTTTTTCAGTGGACCATAGTCCCATGAACTTGCAAATGATGGCATATGTCCCCATGTGCTCCCTGTGCGTCTGCAACTTTGGATTATTTAAAATAACCCTGGGAGTTGTGTCTATTTTGGGTTTGCAGGGCCCCTTGCTTTTCTTGTCTTTAGTTTCTATTTTTTATCTTCTTCCTCTAAGTCGTTTGTGCTATATTGACCCTTTTCTGTGGGTTCTTCGGTTCCCTCTTCTGTGCTTTTTTTTCCTGCCTCTCCTGTTTCTCTGACATTTTCTAGAGGCTTCTTGCCTCTACTAGCCATGGCCTCCTTATAGGAGGGAGTGGAGCCCCGTCCTCTACCGCCCTTCATAGAGCCCTCTGACTATTCCTGTTTATTCTGGTCGCTATTCGCTCTTCACTGTTCCACCATGAATCGGTCACACAAATCCTAAAACTTTTCAAAAAAACGGCCTTCAAAATTCACTTAAGGCCTACCTTTGAATTTTTATGGCCTTCCTTGATTCAAAAAAGAACCTTCTAATGGCCCAATCTCTCATCTATAACGTACTTTTGAATAAAATGTGGGATCTTTTTCCAATGTTTCATGGATTATTCATAGATGAAAATTACCAATTGAATGAAACATTTTGAAATCCTTCCTACAGAGAAATAAATTCCCAATATGATAATAATAACATGCTAATGTAGATTGCATGCACCCCACTAAACATGATTTTTGCATGTTTTTCTTCATTAAGAAATATATATTCATTTTATCTGACGAAAACTTGAAATCCATATGTTTCATGCAATCCCTTTGAAAATGATCACTTGATATTAGATCACTGATAGAATTTCTTCTCATGAGATATTTTGTCTTATACCTTGTATCACTAGAATATCTTGCATTGTTGTAAAATGTTCTAGCCATTCTCCTAGATACATTATTTTCTTGAAACGTCTCCATCATTTCATTATCATCTATATGAGAATTTTCATAATAATTAGGAGCAATATTATCCTCACTATGATCATTCTGAATATATTTGGGAAATTCGGCACCATCATTGTTTGGAAAATATTCGTTTCCATCCTCACTTGCAAGATATTCTTCCTTATCATCATCTGTGCTTTTGAAATCCTCACTTGGAGGAAATTCTTCACCATATTCATATGTGCTATTCAGATCCTCACTTGGAGGAAAAATCTTCACCATCCTCATCTCTTCCATTGAAATCCTCACCCGTAGGAAATCCTTCACCATCATCATTTGTGCTTTTATAATTCTCACTAGGAGGAAATCCATCATTGTCATTAGTGATTTTGAAATCTTCTCTCAGATGATCCAAATGGAAAATGGAATCCACCCATGGTATTCATGCACCCATTCATCCACCCATGGTATTGTAAGTGGCATCCACCCATGGTATGCATCCACCCATGGTATTCATCCATTCGTGGTATTGTAAGTGGAATTGACCCATGGTATTTATTCACCCATGGCATTTTCCCATGGTATTATGAAATCGGCCCATGGTATTCATTCACCCATGGTATTTACCTACCCATGGAATTTATCTGTGGTATTATAACCAAAAAAGGCTAGTTGTAACAAGTCACATTTTGTAAAAGGAGAGATTATCCACAACAATGTAGTATTTATATTTATTATCTATTTTAATAAAAAAATTTCTTTGTGGTTTTATTTATTGGGTGTCCTCCTATTTTTCTTCTCACATTTCAGTTTTTCAAATTTTAGGGGCCTTTGCTCTAAGATCCATTTCAATCTTTAAGATATTGGGGGCCTCCCCCAAAGATACAGATCAGCAGTATGAGTCAGGTTATGGTTGTATGAGAATGAGGGTTTGATGCATATTTCAGTTTCAAATTTTTGCATCAATATTCAAAAAACTTCAGGCACATGCTACAACCTCCATAGAGCACTTTCTTGGGCAAAGTGAGAATAATTTTTCTTTTTTCATTTTTTACAAAATTCTTTTTTGGCTGTGAGTTTGCAAATAAGATATGAAACTTTTGGTGAAATATTTACAAACATAAATAATAGATATATATTCCTTGCAAAGAGATACCTAAATATAAAAAAATCATTTGAATCAGAGTTTGGGTGAGGGAGATATCGTTGATTTAATATTAGCTATATTGCAGAACTTTTTATGACGACAATTAGTGGATGGCATCTCTCCTATCATTTTTTACAGTTTTGATGTAGAAATTCAGAACAATTATTATATATATGAGCCCCTCTAAAAAAATCATCCAATTAAAAAAAAAATGGTTGAATCAGAGGTTGGATGAGGGAGTTATTGCTAATTTAAAATTAGCTATTGTTTTCAAAACTTTTGTGATGGCAGAATAATTGCAGCGTGAATCTGAATTTCCATAGTGCCTAGATAGGGATTTTAAACACGTGGGAAGATGTAGAATGGTCATTCTATTTCTAAAAATAGGTGATAATAAAAATTCTTAGTTATATTAATCGAGTTCTGTTCATTTTAACTTTGGAGCAGCATTCAGAGCAAATTCACTTTGGAGACGTGTCCTCCCACCTCGCTTTAGTAGGCACTTGCTTCACATTCATCAGTTTCAGCGTAGCACCAACCAACTTCGGTTCTTTGGAGATGTTCCCTGCCACCCTTGGCTATATAGGCATCTACTACTTTATCAACATTTAGCATCACGGTTATGTATCAACTACACAAAATCTTTGTCATCGAAGTCCATTTGCTAGGGCGCACACTGTGAGTATCACAGTTGGTCACAAGCATTATAAGGTATCTCTATCCTCTGATCTTTGTTTATCATGGTTATGGGCCATCAATAAACCCACACTTCATCGAAGTCCATTTGCTAAGCCACACACGATCAATATCACAGTTGGTCAGAAGAATTATAGGGTATCTCTATCCTCAGATCTTCATTCATCATGGTTATGGGTTAACCAAACAAAACCCTTATATTCAGTGACACTTCATATTCAACAAAGGCTTCCGAGGAGGGAACTTCAGGCAATGGGGAGCATATGGCTTGAACCCATGGTATTCATCCACCGATGGTAGTCATTCACCTATGGTATTTTCCCATGTTATTGTGACATCTACCCATGGTATTCATTCACCCATGGTATTTAGTCATCCATGGAATTTACCTGTGGTATTGTAACCAAAAACGCCTATAAGTAATAAGTCGCATTTTATAAAAGGACATATTGTTAGCCACAATGTAGCCTTTATAGTTATTATTTGTTTTAATAAAAAAAAGTTTCTTTTTGGTTGTTTATTGGGTGTTCTCCTATCTTTCTTTTGGGATTTTAATTTTTAAGTCTTGGGGTCCTCCCCCCCAAGATCCATTTCAATATTTTAGATCTTGGGGGCCTCCCCCGATGATTCGGATCATTAGAGGAATTTCTTCACCATCCTCATTTCTTCCATTGAAATCCTTAAGTGGAGGAAATCTATCACCATGATCATCTATGATCTTGTAATACGTGCTTGAAAGAAATCCATCATCATCATCACCATCAATGCTTTTTGAAATCCTTGCTTGAAGGAAATAATTCGTGATCATTGTTTGTGCTTTTGAAATCCTCACTTGGAGGAAATTTATCATCATCGTTTATGTGTTTAAAATCATTTTTTGGAGGAAATCCTTCACTGTCCTCATTTGTTCTTTTGAAATCCTATCTTGGAGGGAATCCATCATTATTATTGGTGCTTTTGAAATCTTTGCTGAGAGAAAATTCTTCACCATTTGCATTTATTTTGTTGAAATCCTCACTCAGAGGAAATCCTTCACCATCATCATCTAGACCTTTCTAATCATCTCTTGGAGGAAATCCATCATCATCATCACTTTTTTTGAAATCCTCGATTGGAGGAAATTCATCATCATTGTTTATGCCTTTCAAATCATTGCTTGTAGAAAATACTTCTCCATGTGATCATCTATGCTTCTGAAATCTTGTCTCGAAGGAAATTCATCATCATCGTATCTGCCTTTCAAATCATTGCTTGGAGTAAATCCTTAACAATAATCATCTGCATTTATTAAATAATCATTTGGAGGAAATTCATGATCATGATTTCTACATTTTAAATAATTCCTTAGAGGAAATACTTCATCATTATCTGTGTTTCTGAAATCCTTGCTTGGAGTAAATTCATCATCATCATTTTTCCCTTTGAAATCATTTCTTGGAGGAAATCCTTTACCATTGTCATATGTTCTTCTGAAAGACTCTCTTGAGGGAAATTCATCATCATCATTTCTCCCTTTTAATCATTTATTGGAGGAAATCCTTCACTATCATCATCTATGCTTCTGAAATACTCACTTGGAGGAAACTCATCATCATCCTTTGTGCCTTTGAAATCATTTCTTAGAGGAAATCCTTCACCATCATCATCTGTGATTTTGAAATCCTTTTTTAGAGGCAATTCATCATCATCCTTTGTGAGTTTCAAATAATTTCTTAGAGGAAACCCTTCACCATCCTCGTTCTATGCTTGTTAAATCCTTTCTTGGATGAAATTCATCATCACCATGAGCACCTTTGAAATCTCGACTTAAAGAAAATACATTATCCTCATTTGTCCCTCTAAAATTGTGATTTGGAGGAAATTCTTCATCCTCCCCTTTGTCAGTGGTGCTCTCATGATCCTCAGGAGTAAGACTAAGTGGAAAATTTGACTGTCTATTCATAATGAAAGATTTTTTTTTTATATTCATCAATATGAATAGAGTTGTTATGGGAGGAAAATTTTGATGTTGTAGAGAGAGAAACTGCACTATTAGTAGAATCCATGGACTTTCACAAAATATCTTGAATGATACGCATGCATTCTCTCTCAATGATAATTTATAACTTAGAGAATAAAATTCCCCCCACCTCCCCCAAAAAAAGTTTGACCTGAAAAAATCACTCCAAAATTTGTCCCTAAAAATTCTGGCTTCACAATTTCCCTCCAAAACTTTTGTTTGTAATATTTCCATCAAAAATTTATTTGAAAACATTCTACTAAAATTATGCCTTGAAAATTTTGATCCTACTTTCTATTCACATTTTCCATTCAAATTTTCTTTTCAATTTTTCCTTCAAGAATAAAATAAATCTTTTAGTTAAATCATCTCACATTAACTAGGTAATTAAGTTATTTTTCATAATTTATATTTTATTTTCTATCTCACATTTAACAAAAGTTAATCTAAATCTATAATACTACCTATATATGGTTTTTTTTTTTTATAGTTTTAATCCCATATTTAAGAAACGTTAAAGTAATTCGATAACCTCCTTTATATAATAACTTTCTTTATTTCCATTCCTCACATCACATCAAATCGTTTGGAGCATTCATTAAAAATTTTGGAGCAATTTTGTCCAGGAGCTACATTCTCATCGAGAACGAGAGATTTTCACATTTCAAATGTTAGTTTTTCTTCTATTTTGACCATTTAAAAAGGAATGTGGGGAAAACATGTTATTTTATTGATTTTATGTTGTTTTTCTTTCTTTTACTGTTTTTTTTCAAAGATATTTTCTTAATATTGTATTTTATAGGGAAAACCACATAGAAATATCATTTATGGGTAAAAATACAAAAAAAATAAAAATCATATTTGTGAGATTTAAAAAAAAAAAAAAAAATCATATTTTAAGGGATTTGAAATAGAAACCGCTATTTTCAATTTTTTTCTTCAAAAAAATAATTTCCTTTTTAAAAAAAATAATTCATCCCCTAGGGTAGCTCAATTCATTAATTTAAAATTTGTAAAATCATTTAAATGCTATATTAAAATACTTGAAAAAAATGAAAAAAAAACTATTAGTTAGCACCAGCAGAAGACGTGGTTGTTGGGTGCCTGTGACCTTATCACACCCTCACCCATGGGGGTCCAATTACTAGAATCACCCACTCCTCTGGCATGGGGGCGCATAGCCACGGGTGTGCCCATCCATTATGTGCTCGCGACCCTATGACCCATTGGAAGGGAGGGGGCCAATTTCTTGAATATACTTCACACCACCTAGGGTTGTGTGTGCCTAGTGGGCATGCACGCTCACGACCCTGCCACCCCATGTCAAGTGGGGGGCCATAAGGTTGTGAGAACCCAATGGGTAGGCACACCCATGACGTTTAAGCCCCTTGGTAGGTAGGGAGCTGATTTCGGGAATTGGCCCCTTGCCAGCTAGGGGGTCGATTACGGAATTGTCCCCCTACCACCTAGGTGGCTGATTTTTGGAATCCTACCCCTGCCAACTAGGGTGCTGTAGGGTCGTGGACACCTAGACTATGGGCGTGCTCACGACCTTGTGGCCCCTAGCCTACCAGTGGCTGCAGGGTCTCGAGCGCGCAATAGATGAGCACATGGGGATGATTCTTGGAATAGAACCTCTTTTTATTTTTTTAATATATATATATATATATATATATATATATATATATATATATATATATATATATATATATATATATATATTATATATATATATATATATATATAAACTTATCTTAGTTTGTATTTTTTAATTTTTTATATTTAATTTTTTTTTTATTTGTTGAATTTTATTTGCTATTTTGTTATTCTTTATTTATATTCATGTTGCTTTTTGTTTAGTATAGTTTTATATTCTTGTATTTCAAGTTTGTGTTTAGTTTTATTTTTTATTTTATATTGTATTATTTTCATGCATTTTCTTAGATGTTATAATGTTTCTTATTAAATTTACTTTAAATAAAAACTAATAACATAATTGTTTGTTTAAATTTATGGTGTAAATATATTTTGTTTATTTTTAAATATAATAATAGTATAATTTCCTATGATAATAGAACATGAACTTATATTTTTCTATTTGGAAAATGACATCAAATAAGGTATCTATGAATATTTTTGGATCAATGACAACAATTACAACATCTAAAGTTGTAGTTGGACCCTCTATAAACATCGTTGAACCAAACCAGACTAAGAAAATGGTTAAAGTCAAGCAATTGGCCCCTAAAATTCAACGAATATTGTTTCACAATGGAAGAGATTTGGGATGACATTGTATTCGATTACCCAAATTCAAGTTGTACAACAACACATTTTTTTTTGTTGCCTTCGAAAAGGTATTTTGATCTATATATTAATTTTATTCATAGGTAAACTATTTTTATTTTATTACTTATACATATATGTTTTTTATTTCATTAAATATGTCAAAGAAGGATGCAAATGTAGTACCAAATAGTTTCAAAACCTTTATTGAAAAACTTATGTTGGAGAGGAAAAGAGAGAAATGTATTTAAAGTGTTAGAGTTGATCCTCGTCTATACATTACATTTGGAATGGGATCGACACTGTCCAATATAAAATAATATGAGGTGATTGTGAAGATATTACAAATCTCATACCTAAAAGGGAATATTCACTAGTTATTGTATATATTCCTCGTGGTTTCAATTTCCCAAGCATTGGATATGATAATGAGCCTTATAGTTATCAAGCTTTTAACAAACTGGTTATGGGATTTCACGAAGTCACAAAATCACTACTTTGGAGATTTGTGACATTTCATTCAGACACACAATTTGCAATGATATTATCAAGCTTCAAGGAAAAAACAAACACAAGGATGCAGCTACATGGTAAGACAATGAAATTATATGTTTGATTAATGTTAACATTTCTTATTTACGTATTGGTTAATTGAATTTTTACTATTTCATGTTATAAGAAAAATTCAGATCTTCTTGGTTGTAGAGGATAGCCAATTATAAGTGATTGTGAGTTCATTCATGTTAAATATTGGATAAAAGATGATAGATGTAACCCTTTTCTTCTGGATCTACTAGATGGAAAGAGTCATAGCCAAGTATTGGTTCCTAATGTTGTTGTAAGAAAACTAACAAATGAAGGTAAATGTGAAAAAGGAGAGATAGTTAACATTTATCAAAAACCACAAACATTGATTAACCATATTATAGATTTATGTTCAAATGAAAGAGATTTGGTTTTGGATTTGTTCTCAGGTTCAAGTAAGTTTTATTATATAAAATCAAATTTTGGTATTTTCTTTTTTAATTTTTATGTTTTTATAACAATTTACTTAATTATTTCTTTTGTACTTTATCGTTAGGTACAACACTAGCATGTTGCCTACAAAAAGGAAGAAATTGCATAGTCATTGAAAGAGACTCACTACAATGCAATTTTATTCAACAAAGAGTTAATGCTACTCAATTGCTTCTAGATTCAGTAGAAGAAGTTGGTTTGATAGAAGGGGATTTTAATGAATCACATGTGGCAAAAAAGGCAGAGGAAGCTCAACGAGTGTTAGATGGAATGATTGCAAAGGGATAATTCAGGAGAATTGTAGACATCAAAGTTCCATCATAAGAGGAAAATGTCCAAACTGAAGCACTAAAAACACAATAATGAAGCTCTGGATGATGATGAACATGTATTATATGATGTTGTTTATTAAATTTAAGTTATGCTTGCAAATCAAACTGAGTTTTCATAATTATACATTAGTTATACATGTAATGTTTTGAATTTGAGATTTATGATAAGAATAAGTATTCAATTATTAATGTTATATGTTTAAGATTTGCATTATCTAATTTTCACTTTAATTTTTATGTGAATCATTATTTTTGAATTTTTTTTATGGATATTAATATTTTCTTTTACATAAAAACCATAAAAATGCCATTTTTAAGCGTTTTTTTATTAAATTTTTCCCATTAAAATCATGTATTTGACATGTCATTTTTAGCCAAAAAAATATCAAAATGTCTATTTCTTTACTATATCTATATTAAAAAATATGTATTTTTTTATTAAATCTATATTCAAAATATGTTAACTTCTTGTCAAATGTTTAAAATTATTGCTTTTTAGTGACAATATTTTTGATATACATTGAAATACTAATTAAAAAATATAGAAATATATAGAAAATATAACTTTAAAATATTGATATTTTTTTAACTATGCAAAAAAAATAAAAAAACAAAGATTTTATTGCAAAATAAATTGAAATAAAAAAGCAAAAAATAAAAAACCAAAAATCAATTAAAAAAACCATATTAGGGAAAAAGAATAAGAGAAGAAGACTACTTAAAGAATTGTTAAATTTAAAAAATAATTATCCATACATAATCCATTAGAAAACTTAAAGTGTCAAAAATAAACACGGCCCCCCTCTCTCGCCCCCCCCACCCCACACAAAAAAGAAAGGTGTTGATGCTACGCCAATGATTTTCAAAATTAACATGAAAAACATTAACATTTTAAAAATGATGTCCATTAAGAAAATTTGAAGTGTCAAAAATATGCTAAGATAAAAAGTTTATTCTGAATCAAGACTTTACAAAATTGAATGATTTTTTTCTACCTCTAAAAAGGTGAGAACCCAGTCAAGTTCCCATTTGATTGGTAACTATGTTTGAACCACAAGTTATAAAATTTTCCATCTTTTCATTTCTACTATCATTTAACATCGCACCTTTGCACCAGATCTCCTTGATTGAATTCTCTTTCTTTGACATTCCTGTCAAGAATTTTATCCATCTTGTTCTGATATTACTGTAACTTCATCTATACCTATTCTTTTTCTTGCTCAATCTCTATTAGCAAGTGCATGTGCCTTGTAAAATAATTGGGATCTTGATATAAATTTTGTAGAGTTTTCATAAAAGGAAATGTTATTTGAGTGGGAAAACAATATTTCGTTTCATATACAAGTTGGAAAGATTATTTCCCAATTATTCACTTTGTAGAAACCCTGTTCACCCTTAGATCAAATTTTATGAGGGAATCTTGATTCTTTTTGTGATCTTCAAACACCTTCCTAAGAATTTTAACAAGAATTTTGTTACAATACTCAACCAGACCATTTTGCAATAGATAATAACTAGTGGAATGATTAAGGTAAATATTATATTTTTAATAGAAGTCAATCATGTTTTTTTACTTTGAAACCTTGGGTATTGTCGATGATGATTTCCTTAGGACATCCAAATCTATAAAAGCTATTGTCCTTTAAAAATTTAATTGGCTCTATATGAGTCGCAACCCTAGTTGGAATTTCTTCTACCCACTTAATGAAGTAATTTGTAGCTATTAAGATCCTTTTATGTTGACTGCTTGATGATGGGTGAGTATCTCCATTAAAATTGAAGCCCCAACGAGCAATAAATTCCTCCACCAAGATTGAAATCAATGGTCATGATGGTAAGATTACTTCCTTGCAAATATTTTGAATTATGTAGAAATTCTCATTTTGACACCAACATGGGAAATTAATTTAGGTTAACAAAAACCTACTCTTGCAATTCTATACATCGTGGCCCTCTAGTAGTAATTCCCTCCACATGATCTTTCATGGAAATGATCCATGACCCAATTAGTTTCATCTTAAATCATGCATGGTAAAAACCTACCCATGGGATCTTTCGAATACACATTTTTGTTCAAGATGAAAAATTTAATTGCATGAAGCTTGAGATCTCTTTCCTTACATTCACCAACGTTAGGTGGAATTTGAAAATTCTATAAATAAAATGCATTTAATTTTCACTGAATTGAAGAGAAATTTTCCTTTACCTCCAAAGAAGGTTATTTTATATTCTTCTATGAGGGTGAATTTGTAAGTTGCACAAATGTATTGGTGCCTAATGCCCCACAACTAGATTTTGCTAAGATCTTCCCAAATCACTCTCACTTAATCAAATTGTTTGGTTTGATTTCTAAATAAATCTCTTAAATCTTAGCAATCCACTTACTCCTTTTACTCTTATTTTTACATCATTTAATGGTATTTATTATACTATTTGGCACAAATGCAATTAGTTTGGAGTGTAAAACATAAATCGTTAAACACTTAAGAGCTTGAAAAATTGTATAAGCTTGTTTTCCCATAATATCATATTTTGACTTTACATCACTTGTAGACTTATTTAAAAATGCTATTCTATTCAAAATTATCTTCAAATTTTTGTAGTAAGACTATTACAATAGTTGAATCAGAAGGAAAGAAAAATATACTAGAGACCTTACCATAATTTATACTAGCTAAAATTGGAGCTTCAGTGACGATTTTTCCATCTAAAGAAAATATGGTCTTTCCTATAGTTTCCACTTTAGTTCATAGTCTTGAGCATATTAGTTATTTCCTTAAGTTTTATTGCATAGTTTGGGAAAAATCTTCTCAAGAAATTAAATTTTCCCATAAATGACGCGCCTTTTCTTCCAAGGAAAATTGATGATATTTATTGTTGAAACCCTTTGAATATATATTTTGAATCCTTCTTGAGAAACAATATGATCTATGAGCTTTCCTTATTTCATAGAAAATAGAGATTTCTTAGGATTAAGCGAAATTCCAAATTTTCTAAACCTTTGGAATGTTTTGTTGAAGGTGTTTCAAATCATAATAATATGATCTTGGAAAAATAATACTATCATCTAAATATATCAAAAGCAATTTCTTCTTTTCACCAACAAAGGCCAAGTTCATAGCTCTTTGAAAATTTGCAGGTACATTCATTAGACCTAAATACATCTCTCCATACATAAAGGTGCTTCTTGGCGTAATGAATTATTATTTTGATCATTATTTTGAACACCTAGCAGATTGTAACCTAAAACACCATCAATCATGGAAATCCTAGATGCGCCAATGACGTTGTCCATAACATAATCCATGCTAGGAAGTGTGTAGTTGTCCTTGGGTGATGCCTTGGTGAAGTTTCTGAAGTAAACACATAGCCTAATATCACAACCCTTCTTTCTAGCAAGAACCAAATTAGCTACCCATTCATAATATCTCATTGAGGCTATATTTTTTACAACTTATATTTTCTTCACTTCCTTTTCCATTGTTGGAAAAATAATGGGATTAATTCGTCTAAATTTCTGCTTCAAAAGATTAGAACTAAGCTTCAATTGAATCCTCCACTGAATTATACATGTGTCATAGGTTTGTATATCTTCATACATTTGGGAAAATACATCTATATATTTCTTAAGCCTAGATACCTTTTCCTTCATTTCTTGTGGCACTAACTTTGTAATTTTGATAAAATTGGGATATTTTATTGTTCCAAAATTATAATCTTATACCTCTTTTTTCTATTTCCTTATAGATGAATTTACGAGAATATCACTTTGATAAAAAATTATCTCTAGTGTTACCAATCATCTTGGAATATTTTTTTAACTACATAATTTTATGATCAACAATAGTATCCTGACATTCTAATTGTTGATATGGAACTTGGAATTCTTGCTTTTGATTAGAATATTTAACAATACAAGTGGCATACAAATCATATATGACTTCCATGAACCTCTTTATCTGTTGCCTTGCCTAAAAAAATTCCAATATTTAACATTATCAAGAATGGAGGGTGGGTTCCTCACCTCTAGTTCATATTGTAATTGAGAAATAACTCGTGTTTTGAAAGTACTAGATGACACAGCCAAAGAATATTCTACATGATTTTTTTTTTTCTTGGTATAGTATTTATATTAAAAGAGTGGAATTTCTTTTTTACAATATTCCCTAACTCATTTTTATAATATCATAGCCATGGATGCTTGATTTGATAAAGGTTTCACACTTTCTTAATTACCATTTCCAAATCACTAAAAATTGCTAGATTGGAAATCTTAAGCTTTCTCACAACTTCAAGCCCCAATATGAAGGCCTTGTACTCCGTTACATTATTGATGACTTTTAACTCTCACTTGTAGGATAGAGAGATGACTTCCTTAAAATGGAAAACTAATAAAACTATAAGTCTCGACCCTTATTTTAAAGAAACCCCATAAAAATACAATTTCCACAACTTATCTGCTAAGAATTTTTTAGTATTAAAAAATCTATTTACATTAACAAAATAATTAAACTTAGTATGTAAACATAGTATATAAAAATATTGTTCCTGGTCAACAAAATATACAAGGAAGTTGTTAGGATGCTTGGAAATACTAACATTAAAGGCGAACTTGGCTTCTCTATATAAACCCATACTCTCCCCACAAAATACTAGAATTGTTGCATAATTCATATCTAATTGAAGGAAACCATCTAATTTAACACCCCATGACCTATGAAGAAGCATCCCAAACATGGATTGAATGTCTAAACCACCACATGAATATCCATATTTTTAGCTGGAATTTGTGCCAAAGACGCAACCAAATCTTTGGTGAAGACAATGCATTTAACCTTTCTTGAATCACATGGACATAGGTTATGATACTATCATGTAAACTAAAAATCTTTCTTTTCCATTAGAGTCCTAGGCATTAGGTTATGAGATTCCCTTAAGTCCATATTTTTTTTGAAGGAGGAGATCATTAGTCTCTAGAGTAACAATGAAAGGACCAACTATGCCATTTCTTTCCTAAACATAAGGACCATAAAATGCAAAGGTCCTTATAGATTCAAAGTATCTTCATGAGCTACAATATGTGGAGATGGAATCACTTTCGCGATTTGATTCTAGTAAATGGTATTTTTTTCGAATTCTATTAAAGGAACAAGATTTTTTTACCTTTTCAAGCTCCTTATACTAAATTAAGTGGAGATAATATTTTCCTTAGGGTATTCTTGGTTGTCTATAGGTTGTTACAAAGGATATTATGAAATGGAAGGTTCTTTGTCCTTCTGTTTAGTTTGAACAATAGTAACCTTAGTGTTTTGATTAACATGTTTGGCTAAGGTTACTTCACTCATAAAACCATATTTATGTGAAGCTTAGCTTAAAGAAAATTTGAAAACATCATATTTTCAGAAACAAGAGAAGAATTTATATCTTGAAATGCTTCTTACTCATGCTTATGAGAATATTCCTATGCATCACAAGTTTGAGAAACTTGAGCTTCAAGAAAAAATATTTTGTCTTCCAACTTCTCAAGATCTTCTCCTATATTTCCATCAATAACCAAAGGAGTCTGGATTGGTTGATAACAATTATTACTATCACTCTACAAATTTGAGTGCTGAAATGCATTTGAAACTAGTTAGGTGGTCTATTCATAGGTTCTTCACCTTGCTTGGGAGCACATTTATTTTCCACCTTCGATATAGTTATTTCATTAGGCATATTCTTGATCATTCTAGTTGTTTCTTCCATAGTTTCTTCATTCTCTTATTTAGATTCCCTTAAAGAGCCTTATTCATCCTTTTCTTTTTTTATTTCTCCTACATCTTCCTTTGTTTTCAACTTTCTTGAGGATGCTAAATTAATCTCAACCTAGATTGCATCATCCTAGATATTAGACAATGTTCTATATTTCCTTTCTTGTAACATTAATGCATAATCTATATTAGAAGCACTAGAAAAGTAAACTTTTTCACTATAGGATAAGGATTAATCTCAAGATGATTTTTTTATATAACTTCTTAAATCTCCTGGTAAAGTTAGGAATGGTTTGGCCAACTTTTTCTAAGAATTCCTTAATTGCAGTAACTAGAAAATATTTTCCTAACTGATACAGTTTATTTTTCTTTAGTTAATTAAGTTAATGAAAATAAAATATCAATATTTAAATATTCAAAATAAAAATCAATACACCACGGAAAACTATATTGGAATTGAGAAATTTATGCACACAATTAACACAATTATTTTGTAATAATTTCGCTATATGTAACCACCTTCTTCCCACATCTACCCAAGTAACCAACCAAACAAGGTAAAAATTCGATGAGAGAGGCCACTATGTAGGGATTCAACCTCCTTAGTGACATTAAGGAAATGGAATCGATGGAACACATCAACCATGCCTTCCACATTAGCAACAACACCCCCAAAAGACATCTCATCCACTCAAGCATCCTGCCCATGGGTCCCGCTGATCTTTTAGACCTATTAACCTCCGGATACTCTTATTCTATAGGCATGCCAATGTTGAGGGACCTTTGGACACTCTCACAGGCCTATAAGCCAGTATCTAGGGACTTTGCCTAGTATGCCTGTGCCAACATTTGAGGAATTCAAGGCACGTTTCTAGCCTAGAATTCCGTCCACTACGTAGAACTTGTTATAACTTTAAGAATCCATGAAAGAAATGATGACAAGACTACTAGAATACAATTCAACCTCAAGACTAGGCCAAACCCTCCCTAACCGGGATTGACATTTTGTCAAACATTTGACATCAATGAAACCTACAGGTCTAGGATACAAGAGAGATAATGAATGGCTGGAAACTCTTATGAAACATGACAATATGGATAACCACATTTTCCATTGAACTATTATAACATCAATTAGGTCTTGCATCCATCAATTTAACAATTAAAAGTAAATACATGAGATAACTATGACATGAACCAATCAACTAACCATGCTTATAACCAACATAAAACCATGTTAATAACAAAGATATAACAACCATTAAATACACATATAAGCAACTGAAAAAGCAAGAGAACTTAGTTTTCACTCATCCTAGGAAAATCCTATGAGGTTCAAGACTTCCACATACCACACAACTGTAGAAATGGCTGAACCAAATATTTCATTAAGCCAGTTAGCCTCGTGCCATATTCCAAGAATGGATGTGGGATATCATGGTTAAACCAATCGAAAAACAACCAAAGGAATATATATGTTAAACCACCTCCACCCTCACCAAACCATGGTCACACCAAAACTGGTGCACCGATCACAATCGAATTGAACTTGGAATGACATCTAGAATCCATCATTATAATTGAGGAGTTTTTCATCTCCTTGTCTCATGGCATTGACCACAATCTAATCCTGTAGCAGTAGGCCCTAATCTAAGACCAGTCTCTCAGGGTTTATGCAATCCAAACTCAGATCATTATTTCCTAAACTGAGACTTCTCCCTCAGGCTTTACCATTTATCCCGCTAAAACTGATAAAAGGATTCCTAGGCCTTTGGGAATGAATCTTGAGACCACCTCCGCCCCAAATTACGAAATCCATCTCACAAACCAAAGCTAGAAACCAAGATAAACATCCCAACATACCATGACATATGGAAAAGGGAAAGGCTAGGCTAAAAACCATTGTCATAACCCGAAAAAACCATGCCACCAGCAACAAGAGAACCATACACTAGCATGAAAATCCACACATGTCAAAACTAGTGAGGAAATCACACATTTAATATGTTACCTACAAGTATTCCTACTCTTCATTGATCATTTCTTTCCTTCCTTTCCCTTTGCTTTCTTTTTCTCCTTGATCCAAAGCTAAAGTGCTCTAAGAAAACTCTAAGTGACCAAGACTGAGAGAGAGAGAGAGAGAATAATGAGAGAGGTCTAAAGCTTGAACTGGTAGAAGGTTACGAATTGATCCTCATAAGCCTTTTTATGAATTAGGTCTCTATTTTCTTCATTTTCCATTATTTTCCTGCATTTTCCTCCTCACATGCAACCTGTGATCATTCACCTTACTTTTCTCCTAATTTCCTTTATGTTCATAAATAAATGTGCCAAAAATCCCTTTTTTTCCTTTAATGCCTTTGCTTTAGCCTTTTCCAATTTCCTTAGACATAAAGATATCCAGTGATGCCCACTAGGATATCTTTGCACAACCTTCAACTTCGAATAAGTGTCCCTTAACTGTGGTCTTATTTTTCCTTTATTAAATTTTATTACATGAAATTTTTCATCAGATTTGTTACAGATCCCTCCCCCTTGGGTAACATTGTCCTCAATGTTAAACCACACCAAGACCTTAGCAAAATTACTGCAAATAAAACATACTTCCAAAGGAGCTCTATAACTTAGCTCGTTGTAGTATCTATAATGAAAGACCTACACAAACAGAAAAACAACATACAACATGACAAAATAACAACCATACCGCTTATTTGAGATTTATAACTTGGCTCCTAGTAGTATTTGCATCCATATATATATCCATATACCAAAACATCAAAAAAACATATACCAAACATCAAACCAAAAATGCTTTTTCTTAATTGACAAACAATGAAGGATACATGGTCCACATATCATCCATAATCTCCCATGTAGCTTCTTTAGGCCAAAAGTGCTTCCACTGCACTTTAACTTCCTATATGGATTTTTTCCTAAGCATGGGATGGTTTCGTTGCAATATGCACTGAGGCTTTGGTTGGAACTCTCTTTCTTACTCCACCTGCAATACAAACCAATCAGTAACATGATCAACACCCTTTATATACCTCATAAGCAATGAAATATGGAAAACATTATGGACTCACTATTGGAATCAGTGCAACTCGATAAGTCACTGGTTCAATCCTCTCAAGGATCTCAAAATGCATGCAGTATTATGGTGCCAACTTGGCACATGATCCAATCCTCAAAGAGATCTTCTTGACTTTTTGCACAAGTACACATGATCCCCAACATGAAACACCTTGAACACCCTGTGTTAATCCACATAACACCATGTATATCCTATGTTGCCTTTAGATTCTTCTTTATAACTTGTATTTCATGTTCCATGTTTGGAAACATATTCGGTCCAATAAGTACACTATTCAGTGGATCACTCTAGCTGATGGGAGTATTACAACTCCATCCATAGAATTCCTCAAAAGGACTCTCCTCAATGACTCCTAATAACCATTGTTTTATGTGAACTCAACCAGTGGAAGATACTCCTCCCATCCCCTTTGTTGGTGCATCACATACATCCTCAACATATCCTTGAGGATATTGTTGACCCTCTTTGTCTGTCCATCTGTTTGCATATGATAAGATGTACTAAAGGTCAACTATGTACCCAAACCTGTAAATACCTCCTTCCAAAGCTTGGAAGTGAAATATTCATCCCTATTTGACATAATATTCTTCGGAACACAATGTAATCTCACTATCTCTCTGATCAAAACCTATGCTACCTCACTAGATGAATATGTAGTCTTCACTAGAATCAAGCGAGATACTTTTCTCAGCCTGTCAACCATGACCATAATGGAATCATGATCTATCATTATTCTTAGAATATCTGTAATGAAATCCATGGAAATTACCTCACATTTATTTTATGGAATTGCTATAGGTTGTAGTAAACCACTTGTATGCTTACATTCTGCGTTTACCTACTAACAATCTAAACATCTAGCAACGAACTCTGCCACTTCCTTCTTTAGATTTAGCCAATAGTATAACTTCTTCACCATCGTCAATGTCTTTTGATATCCTGGGTGACTCGAATATTGCTTGGCATGAAACTCCCTCAAGATAAGCTTCCTAAGTTCAATACAATTTGATACATAGATCGTTTCCCTGAATCTCACCAAACTGTCTCTCCTGAGATGATAGTATGCATCTTGATCACATGTACCTATACTTGCACCTATACCTACACCTGTACCAGTATCTACACCCACACTTGTGCCTATACCTATACCTATACCTACACCCACACTCGTGCTTATACATCTACTTGCACTCTGCTATAACCTATGCATGATCTCCATGTGCTTTCCATCCTATTGTCCTATGTGGAAGATCCTATCCTATAAATTTGTTCCATATGAGCTAATAGCTTATGTATATTTTACATGTACCTTCCTTCTAAGAGCATTTGCACCCCAGTTCTCCTTCCCTTTGATGTATCTAATCTCTAAGTCGAACTCACTAAAGGTGGCAAATAATATAGCTTGCCTGGAATTCATATTCTGCTAGTAATAAAAACACCTCAAGCCACTATGATCGTTCATCAATATAAACCTCCTGCCAAGAAGATAGCACCTTTGCATATTCAATGCAAGTATGATCATTGCTAGCTCAAGATCGTGCATTGGGTAGTTCTTCTCATGATCATTTAGTTTTTGTGACTCATAACACACTACCTATCCTTCTTGCATGATAACCACACCAAGGCCTCTCTTGCAAGCATTTGTACACACTGCAAACTCCTTTTATAGATCTGCAATATTTGGTACCAGTGCATATGTCAACAAGTACTTGAGTTTCTCAAAACTATCCACACATCCTTTTGTCCGTTTGAAATTCTTACCTTTGTTATACAATGATTTGATAGGATATGAAATGTGTGAGAAGCTCGCGCTGAACCTCTGGTAGTAGCCTACCAACCCCATAAATGATCTCACCTCATCAACATTGTTAGGGGCTTCCCACTGCATGATGACACTTAACTTTTCTAGATCTACTGCTATGCCTTCCTTGGAAATGACATGTCCCAAGTAGTGCACCTATGTCTGAAGGAAGGTACACTTGATAATATTGACATACAATTGATGTTCTTTTAGCAATCTCAACACTGCTACTAAATGCTCAACTTGTTCTTCCTGATTTCTAAAATATATTTGTATGTCATCAATGAATACAATAACAAACATTTCCAGATAAGGACATAAAAAACCATTCATCAAACACATAAATGTAGCTGGAGCATTAGTCAGACTGAATGGAACTATAACAAACTCATAATGCCCATACCAGGTTCTGAATGTAATCTTGAAGATATCCTCTTCCATGATGTGTACCTGATGGTATGTTGATCTCAAATCAATCATAGAGAACACTACTGCTCCCTTCAAATGAACAAACAAATCATTAGTCCTCGACAGTGGGTTCTTGTTCTTGATTGTTACCTTGTTCAAATGTTTGTAGTCAATGAACAATCTAAGAGTACTGTCTTTCTTATTTATGAACAACACTAGAGCACCCTAAGGCAATACACCTGGCCTAATGTATCCCCTTGTCATGCATCTCCTTTAGCTGCAATTTCAACTCTACCAACTTAGGTTTACTCATCCAGTAAGGTGCCTTTGATGTCAGAATTGTCCCTTGAACTAACTCAATAGAAACATATACCTCCTTGTGAGGTGGAAAATCTATAATATCCATAGGAAATACATCCTAAAAATGTTGTAGAACTGAGCATCTACCATAAAAATCTACATTCCCAACTTCCTTACCTTTGTCAATAGAAATGTTCATTGCAAACATTACACAACCTGTTTTGCAACTCTGTTTATCTTGCATAGCACTAACCATCCTCATTGATGTAGGCTTCTTCTTCCCCTGCAATGTTCTCTTTTTTCCACAATCATCAACACACTCAATGGCCTTGTTGAAGAAATCCACTTTGGTCTTGTGAAGGTAGAGTAAATCCATACCTAAAAGCATACTATACGAACCTAATGGAAGTACATTCAAACGTAGCCTTTATAGTTATTATCTATTTAAAAAAAAAAAAAGGTTTCTTTGTGGTTTTTTTTATTGAGTGTTCTCTTCTTTTTCTTCTCGCATTTCAAATTTTCAAATCTTAGGGGCCTACGCTCAAAGATCCACTTCAATCTTTTAGACCATGGAGCCTCCCCACAAGATCCAGATTAGTGACATCAGAGTCAAGTTATGATTCCATGGCAACGAGGGTTTGATGCATATTTTAGTTTCAAATTTTTTCATCAATATTCAATAAACATTAGGCACATGCTATGACCTCCACAGATCACTTTCTTGGGCAAAGCTGGAATAAGTTTTCCTTTTTCATTTTTTTGAAGAATTTTTCTGGTGGCGAGATTTAATATAAGCTATGAAAATTTTGGTGAAATATTCACAAAAATAAATAACAGATATAGATTCCTTGGAAAAAAAGACCTAAATTCCAAAAAGAAATCTGCCGAATCAGAGTCCGGATGAGGGAGATATCGTTGATTTAAGATCAACTATATTGCATAATTGTTTCTGACGCAAATTCATGGACGACAGATCTCCTATAATTTTTTGTAGTTTTTGTTAAGAAATTTAGAAAATTATTATATATATAAGCTCCTCTAGGAAAATCATCCAATTAAAAAAAAAAAAAATTGGTTGAATCTGAGGTTAGATGAGGGAGTTATTGCTAATTTAAAATTAGCTATTGTTTTCAAAACGTTTGTGATGGCAGAATAGTTGCAATGCAAATCTGAGTTTCCAGAGTGCCTAGATAGGGATTTTAAACACATGGGAAGATGCATAATGGTCATTATAATTCTAAAAATAGGTGATAATAAATATGCTTATTTATATAAATCAATTTATGTTCATTTTAAATTTGGAGCAGCGTTCAGAGAAGATTCCCTTTGGAGACGAGCCTTCCCACCCCACTTTAGTAGGAACCTACTTCACATTCATCAGTTTTAGCATAGCAGAATCTAACATCGGTTCTTTGGAGATGTACCCTCCCACCCTTGGCTATGTAGGCATCTACTACTTTATCAACATTTAGCATCACAGTTATTTATCAACTGCACAAAATCCTTGTCATCAAAGTCCATTTTCTAGGACACACAATGTGAGTATCACAATTAGTCATAAGCAATATAGGGTATGTCTATCCTCTAATCTTTGTTTGTCATGGTTATGGGTCATCAAAAAATTCACACTTCATCGAAGTCCATTGCTAAGCCACACATTGTTAGTATCACAATTGGTCACAAGCATTACAAGGTATCTCTATCCTCACATCTTCATTCATCATGGTTATGGGTTAGCCACACAAAACCCTTATATTCAGTGACACTTCATATTCAACAAAGGATTCCAAGGAGGGAACTTCAGGCAATGGGGACGATTTCTTCTTGAGGAGGGAAATGATCCAAATCAAAAATGACATCCACCCATGGTATTCATCCACACATGGAATTTACTCATGGTATTGTAAGTGACATCCACTGATGGTATTCATCCACCCATGGTATTTATCCAACCATGGTATTGTAAGTGGCATCTACCCATGGTATTTTGAAATCCACCTATGGTATTCATTCACCCATGGTATTTACCCACCCATGGAATTTACCTGTAGTATTGTAACCAAAAATGGCTATAACTAATAAGTCTAATTTTATAAAAGGACAGATTTTCAGCCATAATCTAGCCTTTATAATTATTATCTGTTTCAATAAAAAAAAGTTTCTTTGTGCTTTTGCTTATTGGGTGTTCTCCTGTTTTTCTTCTCACATTTCAAATTTTCAGATCTTGCCCCCCCCCCCCCCCCCCCCAGATTTCTTTCAATCTTTTAGATCTTGGGGCCTCCCCCAATTCCAGATCATTAGAGGAATTTATTCAGCATCCTCATTTCTTCCATTAAAATTCTCAAGCAAAGGAAACCTATCACCATCATAATCTATGCTTTTGTAATACTTGCTCAAATGAAATCCATAATCATCATCATCCATGCTTTTGAAATCCTTGCTTGAAGGAAATAATTCGTGATCATCATCTATGGTTTTGAAATCCTCGCTTGGAGGAAATTTATCATCATCATTTGTGTTTTAAATCATTTTTTGGACGAAATCCTTCACTATCCTCATCTGTGCTTTTGAAATCTTCGCTTGGAGGAAATCCATCTTCATTATTAGTGCTTCTGAAATCTTTGCTCAAAGGAAATTCTTCACCATGTACATTTATTTTGTTAAAATCCTCACTCAGAGGAAATCCTTCACCATCATCACCTGTGCTTTTATAATCAACTCTTGGAGGAAATCCATCATCATCATCACTTTTTTTGAAATCCTCAATTGTAAGAATTTCATCATCATCATTTATTCCTTTCAAATCATTTCTTGAAGGAAATACTTCACCATGATCATTTGTGCTTCTAAAATCCTATCTTGGAGGAAATTAATTATCATCATTCCTGCCTTTCAAATCATTTCTTGGAGGAAATCTATAAGGACCATCATCTACGTTTATGAAATACTCACTAGGAGGAAATTCATCATCATGATTTCTACATTTTAAATCATTCCTTAGAGGAAATACTTCACCATAATAATGTGTGTTTCTTGTTAGGTTTTGTTATATTATTTCCATGACTAGCTCCCCCTTCATTGCACTGATTGTGTAGCGGGGGGGTCACATGGGGTTTGAAGGGGGTGGTTAGCCCCCGTATATGGGGTCTAGTGCAGCACCCTAGGGAAACTTTTTTGGACCCCATACTAGGTGGGAGAACCTACCTATGGTTTTGTGCATGGATTTCACACATGGTTTTGGGCGTGATGGTTTTCAGTCCATGGTATTGGATGCTTCGGCATGTACATATATGTATTGTAACATTGAAAGGAACATAATGAAAAATCAAGATGGTAGTCCCAGTTTTGGGATCCAAGGGAAAATATCTATGTATATGTGTTTTATGTGTTATTCTCTCACATTGTTTATTTTCTGTGTTTTAGAATTCGTATGCAGGTAATTTATGTACGGGGTTAAAACCTACATTTGGTATTAGAGCTTTTTTGGCTTCAAGGGGACGCCTTTTTTGCTGAGGGGTTTTTCTTGGGCCTGTGGTAGGCCCAGTTTAGTGGGAGATCTGCAGGATCAATTCTAGTGGTGAAAGAATATGGTGAGCAGTGGAAAGATAGAGATCGATAAATTTAATGGTCAAAATTTTGAGTTGTGGAAACTCAATATGGAGGATCTATTTGTGGATAAAGATCAGTGGATCATGGTAGATCAGGGTACTAAACCAACGAGAGTGTCTGATGAAGAATGGAAGAATTTGGATCCGAAGGCAAAGAGCACAATATGACTGTGTGTCTCAGATTCAGTATTGTTGAATGTATTAGGGGAAGCTACGATGAAGGATTTATGGGGCAAGTTAGGGACTTTGTACCAATCTAAGTCTCTAATGAATAAACTGTTCCTATGGAAAAAAATGTATAACCTAAGGATGAAATATGGAGACTCGGTGATAGAGCATCTTAACACATTTAATACTGAGTAAGACAATTATTATCTATTGATATTAAAATTTTAGATGAAGATAAGTGCGTCAGTTTGTTGTGTTCTCTACCAGCTTCATGGGATAGTCTAGTTATTGCAATAGTTAGCAATGGAACTACCTTGTGGTTTGATGAAATAGTCTCATCCTTACTCACGAAGGAGATGATATGGAAAAGTATGGAGAGTCATAATGGTGATGCCTTGTCTATACGAGGAAGGTCTGAAAATAGAAAAAAAAACAAGTCATCGAGTGGGCGATCTAAATCGAGAGGGAAATCTAAATCTCCAAGAAAACTTGTAAAGTTATGCTGGTAACATAGAAAGGAAGGGCACTACAAAAGAGACTCTAAATCTAAAGCTCCTGACAAAGGAAAGGGATTTGATGATGCTCCTTCTACAAAGGCAAAAACCACCTCAGATGAAGGTGGCGATGTGTACTTGGCTTCTTCAAGTACACATGTAGATCATGAGGAATGGTTGATTGACTCAAGTGCATCCATTCACTTCACTCCCCATAGAGAGTGGTTCTGCGAGTATGAGAAATATGATAGTGGTGATGTCTTCTTGGGGGATGATAGGAAGGCTAAAATTTTTGGTTGCAGAAAGTTAAGTTAAATTTGCAAGGTGAAAGGATTAGAATAGTTCCGAGTGTTCTGCAATTCTTGCATTGGCCAGAAATCTGATTTCTATAAGGAAGTTAGATGATGCAAGTGTAAAAAAAATGTTCGATAATGATACCTACAAGATGGTTCGGGGAGCACTAGTATTGATCTAGGGAGTTCGGATTGCAACTTTGTAGAAGCTAAAAGGTAGCACTATTGTTGATGGGTGCAATAGTTATGTGGTTCCTGAAAGTGGAGCAGAAAATTTACTGGTCTCTGGAGAAAATACCATGCTATGGCATCAGAGCCTTGGACATATTATAGAGAAGGGCCTTCGAATACTTCATGGTAAAGTTATGGTAGAAGGTACGACTAACAACTCTCTGGATTTTGATTTTTGTGAAAACTGTGTATATGGGAAGTAGAATCAGGTGAGTTTCCCCTCTTGTGGTAAGTGGGAGAAACAAATATTAGAGCGTGTACATAGTGATGTGCTTGGACATCTGAAGATTCTATCACTGGGTATGTCTATGTACTATGTATCATCTGTAGATGACCTCTCAAGGAATACATGGATATATTTCCTTAAGAAGAAATCTGAAGTCTTTGATAGGTTTAAAGAATTTAAGGCACTGGGCGAAAACCAGACAAAGAAAAAGATAAAGGTGTTGAGGAGAGATAACGGTGGAGAGTTTTGCAAGAAGGAATTTGAATAATTCTGTAAGAAGTGTCATATAGCATGGTGGAAGAATACTACATACACACATGAGAAAAATGGAGTTGCAGAAATAATGAACAAGACGTTGATGTAGAGGTCAAGAATCATGCTCAGTGATGTCAGGTTAGGATAGGAATTCTGGGTAGAGGTAGTGGAGACAACATGCTACCTGGTCAATAGATCACCTTCATCAGCATTGGAGGATAAGACTCCACAAGAGGTATGGACTGGTAAGAAACCCTCTCTTTCACATATGAGGGTATTTGGATGTGATGCATATGTACATGTTCCAAAGGTGAAAAGAACAAAGTTGGATAGTAAATTTGAAGAGTGCATATTTATTGGATATAAGGATGGTTTAAAGGGTTATAGGCTTTGGAACCCAGTAACAAGGATGGTTGTGTACAACTGAGATGTGGTGTTTAGAGAGGTGAAAGATGTTATTAAACATGAATTCAAACCAAAGGAACTGATTATTTAACAAAGTGGGATGAGACAAGGTTATCAAGGTAGAAACAGGGGAGAAAGTGGTTGAATTCTTTAAGGATAATGTATTTTAGAAGTTAGGGTACCTTAGAGAACTAGTCACTAATCAGGGAGCTCAATTCAAATCACATATGATTGATAATTTGTTTAGGAAGTCAAGTACCTATTATCCTCAAGCCAATGGACAAGTAGAGGTCACTATCAGATCATTGGAAGGCATCCTCATGAAGGTTGTGCGCAAAAAAAAAATATTGGGTTAATATACTAGCGGAGGCCACTTGGGCTGATAATACAACCTATTAGACAACAACCAGCTTCACCCCTTATGACTTGGTATATGGAAATAAGGCTATGCTCTCCATTGATTTTGAGTACAACACATTGAGAATGAAAAAAAAAAAAGAATTTGGATGTTACAAAGGAATAGTGGGAGATTCTATTCTAGCTTAATGGTTTGGATGAATTCAAGATGATGGCCCTGCTACACATGAACATTATTCAAGTACAGATGAATGTTTGGCATGACAATAACATCAAGGAAAAGGTTTTTGAGGAAGGCGAGTGGGCTATGCTATATGACTCTAGGTTCAAGGACTTCAAAGGAAAATTGATGATGAGGTGGTTGGGCCCATACCTAATAGAGAATTTCCATGACAATGGTGTTGCTAAAATTAGGACTATTGATGAGGAAGTAATTCCCTTGATTTTAAATGGATACAAATTAAAAGCCTACAAAAGACCTCTATCGAAGGAAGAGTTCATGAGTACCATTAGTAAGGAGGTAAATGTTATTGGAAGTGTATTAGCTTCTAGGTTAGACCATTCTTGAAGACTGTTTTTATTTTTTGAAAAAAAAGGAAAAATAAGAAAAAAAATAATAAGGGGCCTAGATGAAAACCTTTATGAGGCATTTGAGGCCAATTCTTGGGTTGAAACCCTCCTTGAGGCAACCTATGAGTGAAAAAATAAAAATAAAAAGATACCTAGGTGAAAACATCCTTTGAGGTTCCTAGGGTAGGTATGGAGGCTGAAAACCTCTTCTAGGGAAGCCTGTGTGTCTTTAAAAAAAATGGAAAAAAGAGAAGAAAAAAAAAGCAAAAATGCCATGGCAAGGATCTCAAACCTGCCCACTAATAAATTTTGTGATTTTTCACATTTTGAAGGAAATAAGAGACTTGTAGCTATAGGGATATCATGCCAAAAATCATCTCATTTTTTCCTCCATCCACTTCTTCTCATTCATGCCACCATGTCTCCATTATTCACCTCCATTTTCAGGCATCAAAAATCATTTTTTTTGGCAGTTTCTAGCTTTCTACATGATATCGTGTAGCTACAAAAGGAAAATCTTCTAGCACTACAGGGTGTCCTGAAATGCTATAGGAAGGGGTCTCGATAGAAACATCACTATGCAGGCCTATTCTAGGTGGAGTTCGGACCCTATGCCTCATCATAACTCACCCATAATTAATGTTTTGAGCCATCATATCCATACCTAGCTCTGTGTCATTAAAAAAGGCACAAGAAAATAAAATAAATAATAAGAAAAAGAAAGGAGGCCTAAAGGACACGTCCTCCCTTGCCTCAAACATTCACCACTCCATCTAAGCCTTCATCATCATTCTCCAACCCCTACAACACTTCCCAACTTCCCGCTGATAAATATCACTGAAAAAAGGAATAAAAAGACACTTACAGGGTTTACTGTAGCAGCAACAAGATCTCCTGTAGCGGCCTGTGGCATCACTGCATCCATCCTGAGCCTTCATTCTCCTTCACAACTAGAGAAAAGGGAAGCACCAACATCTCTGAAGACCTTATTTCTCCTAGCCAGATCTCCACAATAGCAGCAACAACAAGGATGTACCAAGCCCCTGTATTTATGGAACAACAGGTAGTGAGCTACATAAGTAGGAGGAAATGAACATGAATGAAAAAAATGAACACTTACTTGAGAAGCAACAAAACAGGCCAATTCTTCGAGAATTCATTGATCAACAAAGGTATGCATAGGTATGGCCACTCATTCAACTCTTCCCTGAGTATGATATGATGAAAATATATAAATTTTGAAAAAAGTTTCTTTTTATATGTTGGAGGTGGCCATTTGACATGGCCAACTTCAGCTCATGATGAAAATGTGAACTATCAATCAACATGCCACATTAGAGTTTCAAATCAATGGGCATCATTAAAAAATGTGGTTGATTCAGTTATGTGAGAGTGGGTGATGATTACGAGGGAAAGTGCATGATCACCAACAGTAGGCCAACGATCCCAATAGGGAAATCTTGTACCACTCCTAACCAACACAACACTCCAAGCCTCAACCATAAATATCATAAAATTCCAAACTTTCATGCAATTGTTGCTCATTTCAAAATCAGAGAATTTGGAACCAACTAGGAAGCCATCAGAGAGTCAAACCTTGTTTTAGCCACCCTATATGAAACAGACCTATAGGAATCTACAAGAAACTCATAAAGCTACAAGAAGCATTAGAATTCCACAAGAAGTCTATAGGGGGTTCCTAGGGTCAAATTGGTTAGAAATTCTCAATATCCCAAGTGTCACAGTGAAAAGTAAGTGGCTCATCTCTCCCGTGGTCATGATTTGATAACTAAAAAGAAGAAATCTCTACAAACTTCTAGTAATTATAGTGGGCTAGAGAATTAGACAGAGTTGTGGAAAATTTAAGGGAATTATGTGGATATAGAAAAGAGTATACATTGCTGTCATCTACCAAAAACATTTTCATATCTCAGCCACCCTAAAACTCATACTGAAACTAGCCTAAAAAACCTTCTGCATTTAGCTATAAACAAAGAATAGAAATGGGAGGGTGATTCAATAGAAGGGAACCCACAAATACATCAATGATTCAACTTCATCCCCCTATGGTAGATATTTAGGAGGAATCACTGGTTGGGATTATTTGAGTTTCTCAGGGGGTACGATGATGATGTAGCCCATGAGTTTTCCATGGAACTGAACCCTTAGGTAATAACAAGTGTTGCCACTATGGTGATAGGGATGTCAATTACAATCAACCCTGAGGTGACCAAAAAAATAACCACACTTCCTCAAGGGGTTCAACGGAGGAGGGAGGAAAAGGCTAACAACACCTTTGCTGAGAAAAACTTCTTCCTAAATGATGAAGAGCCAATTGAAGACAAAAATGGGATTAGAAGGGAGAGCCTCCCCTATCCTTAGGATGAGGTGAGCTACCACATCCTCAGTTACATTTGTTATGAAGGGAGGATTAGTGTAGTCTATGGATACCAATTCAGACTCCTCCATGAGTTGATGTTCAGAGATGATTTACCAGTAAATGAAAGGCTAAGTGTGCCTTATTTCCTATTGCAATCAATTATAGACATGAGTATAAGGGTGTAAGAAGTGAAACATCAACAATTATCACATCATGGATTCATCAAGTTGATAATAAAGGATGCCTTCAACCAATTGAGAATTCTTGTTCTCTAGTCCACATTTAGAGACATGGATAGAGAGGCTACCCTTGAATATGGTGGGACCCCAACCTCTAGTAATTAGGAGGAAGTAGAAGAAGAGGAAGAAGAAGAAGCATAAGAAGAAGAGGAGGATGAAATAGGAAAAACAAAGAAAGAAGGATAAGAAGATGAAAAATAAGGAGAAGAAGAAGAAAAATAAGAAGAGGAAGAAGAAGAGGAGGAGCATAATGTCAAGACCAAACTTAAGAAAAATAATAAAGAAGGGTAGAGATCTCCAAGATTGTCTCCTGAGCCAACTGAAAAGGAGGCAACTACTACTTTGACTGCTTTGGGCACACCCATCAATTCCAAGAGGAAAATATATAGGTAGAATCCCCTCTATTTTAAAACAAGAAGAAGCACCAAAGTCAAGGAGGGGAAGCCACAAACACATACAAGAACTCCCATATTAATGGAACAGTTACCAAACAAGTAGGAAGAGCTAGGTTCCTTGGGAATGAAGAATGAGGAAGGCATATCACAACAAAGAAACGTAAAGGCTACCATCACCTATGTTAGGAAGCATGTCACCAGGTCAACATCAACAAAGAAAACTAAGGAACTTGTGAAAATATTAGAGAAAGGAAAAATATTGCTAGAGGATTCTCAAACAGTGCTATAGGAAACACAAAAAAATCTACAGGAAGGACAACGAGGGCAGAGAGAAGGGAGGGAAGAAACACCATAGGTGCAGGAGGGGGAAACTTCTCCAAAATCATTTGAGGGAGATTTTTCATAGTTGTGGGAGCGTAGCCCACAACCAAATCTAATTTATTACTACAAGTTAATTGAGGGAGGCATAGTCATACCACATAAATTTGCAATCCCTCTCTTCGTTGAGCTTGAAAAATAAATGGCAAGAACACATCGTTGGATGCAAATTTCCAAATCAAAGAAAGTAGAAGATGTGGGCCATATATAAGAAAAACACCTAGTGATGGGAAGAGAGTTGAGTGAGTTGAGAGATAGAGAACAGATCATGGGATCTCAATCATAGGAACAAAACACAGGGATGAGGAGGAAGTTGCATGAAAAATAGATCCAATTGGCCACGATGGCAAGCCTCTCCATGGAGGCACTTCAATGTAGGATGCCATCCAAATCATATGCAATATACCTCAAGGATCAGTGGTTGTAGTTTCAAATTAAGACATTAGCACAATAGGGGACCATGTCATTCCAAGATTATAGATATTTCATAGAACTATGTGACAAGAGCACCCTACAAGACATGGCCAAAATATCTGAATTTTACCTACACAACTTTGCCTTGAAAAATATGAATGTGTTGGATTCCAATGCAAAGTTGGGGGACTTGCAGATGATGGCCCTTGCATCATGGATGAGTCATGAGGAGGCCAGGGCTAAGAAAGTGAAGAGAATTATAGAAAAATATGAAATAGATTCCCTTTACATCAGAACAGAGAAAATAAATTCCATGGATGTCATTAGTAATCACAACATCATTTCCAATGATGCCCAACTTGCACTAAGATACATGGCTACACAAGAGTAGGTCATCTCCCATTTTGTGAGAGCTTTAAGATTGTTAGGGAGTAAAATCCAACAAGAATTCCAAAGGAGATGGAACAGCCTACCACAATAACTAAGGATCAGAGAGTACCACATCCCTGAGAGGTTGAGAAATGCACTAGAAAGGACCCCCTATATAAGAATGTCATGCAGAGACTAAAGATCAATTGGATTTGACTAAAACTTAGTCCACCATTATTGTTGCATCTATTAGAAGGTAGGAATAAGAGGAAAGAAAGAAGTGGGAAGGGATTGAGAAAAATGCAGGTTTCTGTCCTTAAGAGGAAACTCCATCAACAAAGGCCCAGGATGTCAGAGAGGCCACAAGAGCTATTAAAGATATGGATATAAACTAAGTTTATCAAAGGATGAGAAACACTTTCAGTAGGAGAGTGAAAAAAGTGATGAGCCTATGTATTACAGCAAGGATGCTACAACTCCTAGGGCTACCAACTTTACTTTATCATCCTTTGGTTTCATACAAACTTGGAGGTGACAGTGCTATATAAACAACAGATGCAACCTTCTACTCATGTCACTTCTCAACTAGGGCGCTAAACCACTAGGGTTGAATATCAGTGTTCTATTGAATAGAAGGAGTCTGACTACTAACAGTGAATGTAAAGCTAGTTCTAATGAAGGAAATTAAATTCTTTCCTATTTAGGAAATGAAATTTATTGAATGGTAAATGCTATGAAATGTCATAAATCATCTAGCTAGGAAATAACACAATTACTTATAGAAAAGAACTATGCTAACCTTGCAATGTATCCTCTACCTATAATGACTGTTTGAATCGAAGATGAGAACCTAAGCTACTCTTATACTATCATCATTGGCCAAAACAAGGTCAAACAGGTTGTTGCAGGAAATTTTTTTAGGATGTCATGATCTGCTACAGGATATCCTAGTTTGCTATAGGAAGTTAGTTGAAAGGCTTAGGGGGCCAAGAAAAGTGAGATGAGATGTCGGAGAGATGTATGATGGTGATAGAAGATATAGGGAAGGTTCACATTACCCAAGACTAAGCCCAACACTTCAAGGAGTTTGGATTTGCCGAATGTGGCTGCAAAGAAGAGGCTCAAGCTATGGGCTGGTATGCCTCAGAAAAAGGTGGAGAGGAGCTAGGTGAGACTGGTTGGATGAGCTCCTCCACGTAGATCAAGAATACCTGCAAAAAAAACTCTTTTTCTTTTCATTTATGCATCACTACATGTCGACATGGAAAAGATGAATTGAATTTGAGAAAGTTGACATATCTATTGTTAAGAACTAGATCTATGAAATGGAATCACTTTTAAGATACAATAGACTTACGGAAATAGTATAATAGTTGGAGGTGCTTCCAAGAAAGTATAATCGATGATCTAGCTAAGAATGAACCCAAATCTATGTAATGATGAAAAGAAAAACTCTATTTTTGGGGTTGTGAGAGTGGGGCCCTCTAATCATGATACCATGGGGGAGATGAGATAGAGGCCACCGTCACAAGATTTTTTGAAGTAATTTTCTTCACTACTATACCACTGATCTACCTCTTCAAACTAATGGAAACTAGGTTAAGCAATAACTCAAATAGTTGTTAAGCTAAACAAAACGTAAATAACCTTCAGCAACTAACTATCATTTTAGTCTAACACTGCATCAAAACATAATTTCTCATTATCTTCAAAATGTCAATTACAACATAACAATAACAATCACAATGTTTTAGCTCAAAGTGGCCTCTTGGCTATGACAAAAACTCAAATCCTAATGAGTCCCTTGGCTCTCTTATTTATACAAAACTGGAGCTCCCAACATCTCTGTAGAAAAACGGGAGGCTTTTCTCCCTAACTCAAGAATGCCTCTTTCTTAGATTTCACTAGCTTGGGTGCCAATTGGCTTGGCTACCAATGGACTTGGCTTGATTAGCTGCTAGTAACTCTGAGTTGATGAGACATGGCAGAGGAATATTAGAATCATTTGAGGAGTTAATGAGGCAAACCAATCTCATAAAATCTCTCTTGCTTGCCCACTATGAGTTACTACACTTAAGTCAACCCAAAATTGCTCCAATTCCTGCATTTAACACATATTCAGCCACCTGACATATTAAATCATCTTCACCCTTATCACTAAGAAAAATATAACAAAATATGTAAATAAATGTGAGAAAATTCAATTTTAATAAGCTGTAGAGTGGCATTATGACCCATATAATTTACCTATTGATGAACCTCATAAATGGCATAAACTTTGGTAGTTTGTATGAAGGAAGCTCACATCCATATACTTGGATTTCTGTGTAATTTTAATATATATACCCATCTCCACTTTTTTCTACTCGCTAAGGTGAATGATTCTTTTTTATTTTAGGTGAAATCCTAGGAATAATATTAGTACTAAGCAAGCACAAAGCCATATGTAGAAACTTATTTACACAATCACTGAAAGAAAAATCATTAGTGTTCTTCCTCACCAAGGAAGTCCAATGAATTACAGACTGAGGATTTCCGTTTTCATCTTGCTTTTGTAATGGAAATTGAAATTTATTTTCTTGATAAAATAGGAAAAAGTACACACGAATTAATTTGTATTTAAATGTTCCTTTAGTAGAAAATTTTAGAAACTCATCATGAATAGATTCTACCAAAAATTGACTATAATTGAACAGAAGTGATGGTTTATCACCTACTCAAAATATTGATAAAAAATATAGAATGACTTCATCAACCCATTGATCTGTTGGATAACCTAACAGACATGAAACCATTGAAGTAACTTGTCTAGTCCTCTTTGGAAACATTGTGGAAGGCTATGGTGGACATGTTCTTGGAAATTCTTCATTTTCAGGTAAAAATATTTCAAATATTTTGGCTCTTCGAGGAAAATGAGGTTTAATAGATTTCCATGAGAGAACCTACAGAAAAAAGACGCAGAGGGGATGAGGGTTTTATTTGAATCATTTGACATATTGACTCAGGGGATATTGTAAACAAGATATCAATTTGTGTTGGGCAATAATATCTCTCTGACTTAGGATATACCTAAAGTGACACCAAGTTACAAATTCAAGGAAGGAATGGGTCTGAGGGAAAATGAATTGAGGTAGGATGGAGTCCCATATACTCAATTCATCACCAACATTTGAGAATTTCTGTTTTTCCCACTTGTGAAGTTCATAGAGGTCAAACTCACATTGGGTTTCAGAAATCTTATATTACTAGTAAACTAAGGTAAGTTTGTCTAAATCTATAAGATGGGGTAGTAATGGATTCTCTACAGCTAAATTTGACTTTCCTTTACAAGAATACATGCTAAAAGATTAAATTTGATGTAAACATATCGTTTACTTGTGCTTGACTAGTTTGTTTAGTGCTGGATGATGTACGTTGGTACTACTTGTAATGGACCTATGCAGCTGTAAGATGAAATGATTAAAAGGAATAAGGAAAACATAGTGTGTTTTATCTATTATGTGGAGGTTTTAACCGTTTGGGTAATAATTGTTAATCGGAGCATGACTTTCACTGCAGCAATGTAACAATTGAATGTTATAATGGTTCAATGATTGGAACGAATGGTAAATGGATAGATGGCAGGAGAGGAGTTGTGATTGGTAATTTGGTGGGAGAGGAAATAAATGAGCAATGGTTTTCTAGGGGGTAGGTCGTTTGTGGTTTTGGAGAGGGGTCTCTCATAATGAATGTGAGGGTGACATGTCAATATTGGCATGATTTGAGAATGAACT